>CAUZXS010003350.1:0-41666 GCA_963585895.1 Sepioteuthis lessoniana
CATTCAATGTATGTTTGTGTATTATGAAGTAATGGATACTGGCTTTTATATATATATATATATATATATATATATATATTCTTAGTAATAAATATGTCTAGGAACATTATATTATTTTTTTTTTTTTATATGATGATATTTTTTTTGAATTGTAAAGCGGAAGGTATTAACGAAATTAAAAAAGAGATTTTTATTATTCTATCTATCCCTAAAGTTAAATATTGTTTCAATTCACAATGTAGTAAATATTTGTGGCTTGATATTCTTCTTGAATTTGATTTTAATTTGAAGATTGTGACTATGATAATTTAAATAAAAAGAACACATCCATCAGCAGAGGTAAATACAGTTTTAATGTTCACATTAGTTTAACTTTTAGATGCTTACCAGTAAATAAACCAAACTCATCATAGACTAGAAATAAAAAAGCTTATGAGATATTTCATATGTTGTTGGGCGATTGTATCCGTTCTTTTCAGTTAAAAAATAAAGACCACTTAACGTCATTTTAATAAAGCAATACTCTGCATAATTTCTTTGATCTGACATAAATTACATTGCTTTTCCATTTAATAATTGTTATAGAGTAGCAAGCACCCCTTCAGCACTCTACTAGATGAACTTGCTCTTAGCCATAAATAGCCAACAATTAAGGACTTTGATGGTTGATTAATAAGACGATATTAAGTTGATTAATATTCGAACTGATCTTACTTCGTTTGGCTATACAGCATTTGACCCTCCTCTATTCTTTTACTAGTAAACAATCACATTTGCTTAAGTGATGAAGGATTTAGCTTGATAGCCTCTCTTTTTTGTTTCTTTTTACCCAACCCCTCCGCTCGGGCAGGATGTGACACATGGTCAATTTCTTTTTTAAGTGAAGTTTAACAGGTTTGAATTCAGAGTTTTCCTTCTCCTAGACTAGTTGCCTCACCAAGGCTGAAGAACCTAGTCTGCCCTACTATTTATCCATAGCTGGAGGGCGAATAATTGGATTCATACCTTTCCCAGGGGTATTAGTGCTATGTGAAATGCAATTAGTCTCGGCCAGGATTAGAATTCGTGTCACCGTGTCCATTTCCTACGACGGTAACCATTACACCATGGGCACCTCCTATCCAGTGTTAACAGTATCCAGTGTTAACGATTGCATACAAAAAACACAGTGCAATAAGTTACAAACAATTAACAAGAGAACTTACACAAAAAAACTGTATGAATTTAACAAAAGATTTGAATGGCACTACTTGATAGCCTCTCTTCTATATTATTAGACCAAACAGCTGACCCTATGTTCAAAACACTGATGATTTCATTTTTTGATGAAAATATTAACAGAATTATATATTTTAGTATTAGTTGTGGCATTCAAATCTTTTGCTAAATTCAGACAGTTTTTTTGTGTAAGTTAATTGTTTGTAACTTATTGCACTGGGTACTGGTGCTGAATAAATATATTAAGTGCTCATTCTTTTCTGTGAATCAACAATACAAGAATAAAATAACATAGTTAAAAGTCCGTGTTAAATTTCATGAAAGATGACTTACTGTTTTTCTATGAATTTTAATTTAGTTATGATCAAACTGATAATCAAACTGAATAATTATTCATGTTAGCATCTTCATCTTTGTGGCTTTCATCACCATTTCAGTCACTTGGTTATCTAGCTTTCCTCATGTCCAACTTATCAAGTCATCGTCAATGTTTTTTATTTTTTCAATTTTTATTTCTTCAATACTCTAAAATTTGTCTGGTACTTTCAAGTTAAAGATGACTGTCCAAATAATTTTATTCAAAACTTCAAATAGAAAAATCGTATATATTTATGTTTAATATTAATAAAACAATTGAGAAAAATAAGAGGAGTATATAATAATTCACTTCCACAAATACATGTTAATAACACTGTTAGAAAATGTCAAATCTAAGCTCTACTGAGTTTTATTATAGTGTCTCATATGATATAATAGTACACAATGTACTGAGTATCCCATATTTCTGGCCTTATGCCACATCTAAGCTCAAAATATCAAATAACTACACACATATACACACTATTAGAAGAAAAATGAGGAATCATTATCCTCACCTGTTCGGAGAAATAGAGTAAATATTTGTGTGCTTCAATAGTTAGTCTACTTATTTTGCATAAAGTTAGCAGCTTTTAAGAATCTTATTTTATGTTATTGTTATGGTACCTATCCGACGGACTATAATGAACTCTTCCTATTACTATGAATACTGGGAGAATATTCATCTCAGTGTTGAGTTAACTCCAACCTAACACTTTGGCAATCAGACTGACGTTCAACACTCTTTTACCAATGCTGTATTTATACTTTCGTTCGATATACTTGTTTCACGTAATCCCGAGTTCGCGTCTTTCTTCCGGACCATTTACTGGTCCACAAGAGTTATACAAACTTATTTTGTTTTGGACTTGGCTTTCTATAAGTGAATGCAAACAAAATTAATAATGTTCATTGCCTATATATATTACTGAATGAATCGTTCAATGTTATTCTCATAAAAAGGCATGAACTCCAAAAATTAATTCAATAATGAGCATATAAATTGGGTTTAAATCTGCTCTGCCTTAAAAAAAATGTATTTTTTTCTTTGTTTTTTGTTTGCTTAGTAAAAAATGCCATATCTAAACACAACCACTGACACGCAAATGGATGTGTGTGTTAGTGTGTACATAGATATATATATATATATATATATATATATATATTTACCAACCCCTCCGTTCAGGCAGGATATGACACAAGGTCAATTTTTAAGTGGAGTTTAACAGGTTTGAATTCAGAGTTTTCCTTCTACTAGACTAGTTGCCTCACTAAGGCTGAAGAACTCAGTCTGTCCTACTATTTACCCATAGTTGGAGGGAGAATAATTGGATTCATACCTTTCCCAAGAGTATTAGTGCTATGTGAAATGCAATCAGCCTCGTCTAGGATTTGAACTTGTGTCACCATGTCCATTTCTTATGATGATAACCATATATATATATATATATATATATATATATATATATATATATACACATGTCAGTTAAGTGCATTAACCAGACATTAATTTAATTTTTATATATTGGGAAAATGGAAGTAAATCTAATGGCATGAAAATGTACAAATATGAAAAACAGGTCTTCAGAGGAGGATTTTATTTATGGTTGAATTATTTGCAAAAGTTAATTTTTTTTTTTTTTTTTTCTTTTACACTTTCATCAGGATGTTTAAATATGTGATGATGTATCTTCTGAAGTTTATTCAAATCAAAATTTTTTATATTATATGAAATGAAAAATTGAGAAAGTTTTAATCATTCTGTTAGCATTTTCAAAACTGTGTGATGTAATTAGTGTTCAAAAGTTATTTATAAAAATGTAATGAATTTTCTTTAAAAAAGGTTCATATCACATCTATCCATCTATCTATGATATATGTATATATATATATATATATATATATATATATATATATATATATATATATATATATATATATATATATTTATAAAACTGATGAAAGTAAACTATTTAAGATAAGGGATTTTGTAACTTCTTAGGACTAATTTGACGAAATGAGAATTTGAAAAAGCCATGTCTTTGATAGTATTGTGGTTAGATTATACAATTTCAAGCATTTTTTATGTATATAAACTAAAATTTTGGAATTTTTAACATTAAAGCTGTGATTATTTTCTAAATTATGGCTGAATATACTATTATTTATCAAGTTTCTTTTGTGTTTGTAAGTTTGCTTTTTGAAGATAGTGGTATGTTTCACCTACATAGCTTTTAATTACAATCCAGACATTGGATTATGTAAACACCAGTCTCAGATTTAATGTGGGTATTGTTATTTTTATTATTGAATAAATTCTTTATTGTTTTTCAAGAGTTAGTGACTGTTTTGATCTTAAGGATGTTTAAGTTTGTTTTTTGATGATGCTTGTGGTTGAATCGTTGGGTAAAGTAATAAGTAAGTAAAATTGGCGACCTTAGTCAAGGGTGACCAGAAGGCTCCCTTTTCAATAGCTACTACACTTAGGTGTGGGGAGGGGTGCTACTCTATTCCCTGGATTGCTCCACTTTACCCTTGATCCTTACATTATAATGCTGAGTGTTAAGCAAGTGGGAATCAAGTTTCATTTTTTAAATCTTTGACCTGGTATTGAACCTCGGCCTCCTGGACCACTGGTGAACACTCTGCTCATTAGGCCAATGAATAATTATTAGAAAAATTGTTTAGAATTTTTGGAAAACATACATTTATGAATTTTGAGAGCTTTTATTTTAGTATAAAGGATTTAGGATACTGAAATTGTACTTAGGAATTTTTTATAAAGTCAAATTCATCATTTAAAAATTTGAAAGTGCAGGTAAAAAATTATGATTATTCCAGTTTTTATTTGAATGTTATGAATTGAGTGAAATGGATATGACCATTTTTATAAGTTCATATGTGATCAACTTTAAGAAGAAGAAATGTAAAAAAAAGCAATGTTGGCAATAAAATCAAAGTGCTTGAATACATGTGTGTGGGGGGGGCTGTGTGTTTTTTTATCAGAAAAAGATCAAAGAAAAATAAGGTGGTGTTAATTTCTTGTTCCTAAGTAAAAACAAGGATGTAAACTTCTGTTAAGTCATTATTCCATGGATATATAAGTAATATATCATCTATATAACAGAAATAGTTAGAATCTTTGGGGATTATAAATTCAAAGGGACCAGATTTTAGAAATTCAAAGAAAAGGCCTACAAGAATCCCACTAATGGTCACACCTATAGGTCAACTATATTTTT
Organism: Sepioteuthis lessoniana; assembly: GCA_963585895.1. NCBI lineage: Eukaryota > Metazoa > Mollusca > Cephalopoda > Myopsida > Loliginidae > Sepioteuthis > Sepioteuthis lessoniana. The sequence continues at coordinate 4,818 of CAUZXS010003350.1, forward strand.
GTTTACAAAGTAAAAAGTAAGTAAAGTTGGTGACTGTAGTTGAGGGCGACCAGAAGACTCCCTTTTCAATAGCTACTACACCAATGTGTAGGGAAGGGTGCTACTCCTTTTCCTGGATTGTTCCACTATACCCTCGATATGTACCTTATATTGCTGAGTATTAAGCAAAGAAATTTGTTGACCTTAGTCAAGGGTGACCTGGAGGCTCCCTTTTCAATAGCTACTACACCAAGGTACTACTCCTTTCCCTGGATTGCTCCACTATACCCTCGATATGTACCTTATATTGCTGAGTGTTAAGCAAAGAGATTTGGTGACTTTAGTCAAGGGTGACCTGAATGCTCCCTTTTTAATAGCTACTACACCAAGGTGCTACTCCTTTCCCTGGATTGCTCCACTTTACCCTTGATCCCTACCTTATAATGCTGAGTGCTAAGCTAGGCAGCATCAAGTATCATTTTTTATTCATTGGTGTGACTCAACCTGGGATTGAACCCCAGTCTCCCAGACTATTAATTAATGTTAAGAGGTAAAGGTAATATACATTGTCTTGAGGCAGTTTACTAAATATTCAATACATTTGCTTGAAGGATTATAAATGTGTAATATTTTTATGCAGAGGCTGACCAAAGATTTGTTTTTTATGTTTATATTATTTATCTTTTTGAGTAAATCACCATTTTTCTTGATGTGCAAATTCCTAATCATACCTAAGAGAGGGATTAAAGATTCTGTGATGTTATTGGGGGTAGTTCCAACCCCAGAAATAATTGGTCATAAAGGAATTCTTTGTTTATGAGTTTTAGGAAGTCCATAAATTTTGGGGATTCTTGGGAGATAATCAGTTGATGAAGACTAGAATTTGATATCTTCAATTTTTATAAGACTTATTAAAAACATCTATATTTTCTGTTTTATTTGTAGAGAAATTTGTTCATATATATACTTTTTTCATCTAATAAATAGGTGTGCATGAAAACTTAACTTTTATTATAGATTCCTTATAAGTGCTATTTTCAACTAAATAAATTATTTTTGATAATACGAAGTGACTTAAGTTTTATGTTTTATATGTATTGTCTACAGTCAATTGATTGTATATATGAATATATATATGCAAATTTCATTAAACATAATAGACATTTTATGTCTACATATTTTCTTTTGGATCCGTTCGAATTCCCGTATTACTTTTATTGTATTCTGGGGGAATTGATTTATGTATTGTCCATAGTTGCATGTATCCCTAGTACTTTCTGCCCGACTTTGGGCCATCATCAGGGGAGGATCTACTACAAAAGTGATGTAACTTTTGTTTTAGCATATTACTACTGTGTAAGGGCGTCTTTGCCGTTGAAGGTTTTGGCGTTTGTTTTTGATTGTGATTCTATATTTAGTTCCAGTAGCTAAAGACATTTAAGTACATTAGCACTGGTTTGAAAATTAATTCTATTAAGTGTCGGCTGCAGGTTTCTGATATGTAATGCTTCGAGAATCTGAAGTTTTTGTTTATTATTTTGATGTTCTAATATTGTTGTGTTGTCGGGGAGAATTTTCCGTAGTTGTGTTGTTGGGCATGAATGTTTTTTTAAATGCTGAGCTATTGAACTTGTGTCTGAAAGGTGCATTGTAAGTCTCCTCGACAGGGTAGTTGAGGTTAAACCAACATATATATTATTATTATCAGAGATACCATCTTCTAAAGGACATTTAAATTTATATATAATGTTGGTTTTTTGCAAAACTCCAATCGAGGGAGAGGAATTATTTCTAATGACTAGATTCGAGGTTTTAAACTTATTATAATTTATAACAAGTTTTATTTTTTTATTAGGATCAGTGGGGAGTATGTTTTTGTGAATCAATGTTTTCAAGATTTTTTCATCGGATTTGTAATTGTAGTGCATTTGGTTACGATAAAAAAGTTTGATATATGTTTGTTGGCTGGATGGAGTAGTACACTGTTTATTTTGTTGGTTAACATTTTTGATCATACGTTTAATTTGTTCATCAACAATATAGTTAGGAAACCCATTGTTGATGAGAGCCTGTTTTATGTTTTCTACCTCTTTATAAAATATTGTTTTGGAGGAGGAGATTAGTTTGGCACGGGATATTAGATTATGAATAATTGCTTTTTTATATCTGAAGGGGCATTCACTTTTAAAGTTGAGTGTACAGGAGTTATTACTAGAGGGTTTTTTGTAAGTGGAGGTAGTGAAGTTATTATTGTTGTTAGCATCAATGAGAACATCTAAAAAGGAAATTTTATTGTTTTTGTTTAGTTCATGAGTAAAGTTAAGGACTGAATTGTTTTGGAAGGTGTCTTGTAGTATGTTGATTTCGTTAGTATTATTAGTAAGAATAAGGATGTCATCAACATATCTTAGGTATATTGGAGGGTTTTTTATGCTATTAAAAATTCTATTTTTGAGATCGGACATGTAGAAATTACTGAAAATTGGGCCTAGGACAGACCCCATAGATACGCCATCAGTCTGAACGTAAATATTTCCAAGATGGTCATAAAATGGAACTTCAGTAGTACATGTTAGGAGTAGTTTTCGAAGTATATTAGAGTTGATTTTAAGAGGAGGAAGAGATGGGTTATTATAAACATTATTTATAATAATATCAATTGTTTCATTAACAGGTACATTAGTAAATAAATTTTCTACATCGAGTGAGGCTAATATACCATTATTGGGTTTAATTGCATGAAGAACTTGAATTAATTCATGTGTAGATTTTATGTTGTATTTGCTAGGTAAGTATGATGAAATAAGCTGTTTTATTGTTTTTGTGAGTTGATAAATTGGTGTAGGTATTTGTGATATAATAGGGCGTAGAGGATGATTAGGTTTATGTATTTTTACGTTCCCGTAAAGATAGCCGGGTTTATAATCCCCAATTATTTTGTGTAGTTTTATGCTATTAAGTTCGGCATTATTAGCAGTGATTAGTTTATTAATTTTTGATTTTAGTTGGTTGGTGGGATTCTTATTTAATTTTTTGAATTTTGTATGGTCATCGAGGGTATTTTGTAGTTTTGAATGGTGATCTGTTTTATTGAGTACTAAAAAATGTTTGTTTTATCAGCTTTTTTTATGGTGATGTTAGGGTGGTTGCGTAATTCTTTAGCAGCAGTTTTTAGTTGATGTGTTAATAATGTAGGTTGTTTTTTATTGTATCTATTTTTGATGGCTTCAGCCTTAAGGAGATCACGGAATTCGGGTTTGACTGAGATTACCTTATTATCCCGGAGTTTTAAAATGTTTTGGTATAAAATTTCAAGAATATATATATATATATATATATATATAGTTTGGATAATATAGACATACTCAATCGTGGTTTGTAACTGTCAGTTTTTTGCCTATGCAATTATCTGATAATTTTTCCCTTTCTCTCTCTCTCTCTCTCTCTCAAATATTCAGACTTATATATAATAATAATAATAATAATAATGTTTGTTATATTTATATATAAAGAGTTTGCAATATTGGTGATAGACCATATATTTTAGTTAGGATAGTGCAGACTCAGACAATGGGGCCTGGTGACTCTATGTCTACACAATATGAATTTAAATATTTACCTTTATATTGATTGCCAACTATTGATATATATATATATATATATATATATATAATAACTCTATTCCAGATATTGAGCACTCTCCATATCATATTGCACTTGGTTTGACACAAACCTACAAAGTGATTTAGTGACAACCAACACTGTTATAATATATATATATATATATAAACATTGTTTCAAATGGTTCAAGGAGATGGTAAAATTTTGATTACAAAGTTCATTACAGTAGAATTGTATTACATTTTTTACTCTTTTCTGGGTATACTATAAGTGACAATTACAAGGACCTTTCTCCTTTCTTTTTCTGTTCAGAGATGAATTAGCTGAATGCAGAAAAAAAAAACCTTTGCATCATAAGTATGTTAGTACTTCTATACTAATGTCCTTGTGAAAACAAATTAAACTCTCTCTGGACCTTGTACAATTGTCATTCCAATTTGTCACTGACTTTTCATAAAAACTGATAAATAAGGGAAAATAGAATTTATTATAATCTTGTGAGTATGCAAATCTTGATCAACTCATGAGAATCTATGACACACACACACACACACACACACACACAGCAAAAATGTACTGCTCTTATATTGTGAATATTTTCTTTAACTGGGAATGTTATGACTGGGTAAAAAACCTCTTTGAAAACAATAAAGATTTTAAAAATAAATGAGCATTATTATTGTTCATTTGGTTTTATTTTCATAACATTTTGAGTTCAGTCTTAAATTGTCCTCAGTCTAATCTTTGTTAATGACCTAAAACAATGATCAACGCAAAGAGGTACTTTTTAAGAACTCTTCTTAAAGAAAATCTAATTTATCATGTTAAGTGTTACAAAATATATATGATTAAATGCTATTCCAGGAATGGCTACATTAAGATGAAATAAGCAATTTTGAAGGTTCTCATCTTCACAAATGAATGCCATAATGACAAATAGCAGGCAGATGTAAACATTTATAGAAAATTGCTTTATAAAATGGAACAATTTATTCAGACTTAAAGTATATCAGCAAAAGAAATAAGCTCTGTTCGATTATCTCCCTTTATTTCAAGATAATTATGTTTATTGATATGTTCTTGTCTTGTATCAATTCAGACATTAAGATAAAACTTAAGTTAGCATTGCAGTGAGCAATTTTGAATATGAATGTCAAAATTGCTTCCCATGATTCCCTTTTTTTTCTCTCTCTTTTTATTTTTATTTTTTTTGTAAACATCTGAGACAATCAGAAGCTACTTTCTTTGATATCATCTATTCACCAGAAAGAAATGAAATTATTTTGGAAGGGTTAGAGAAACTGGCAGTATTATATGCCAAATGAGTTGAACTGAAGGATGAATATATGGAATAGTACTGGTTCTACATGATTCCTTTCTTAGTAGGATGAAGAACGTTTTGGACCCTTTCGCAAGACAAATGCAAATATATTTGTGTTTGGCATGGGAGGTTGCTTTATGAATGAGAATTAGCTGTTTCTTTTTCTTGTCAAGGTCAAAATTTTGAAGAAATATAAGATTTCAAAAGAACAACCTTGGTGTCATTTTTTTTCCCTTTTACTTGGCCTTATACCTGACTAGATATCAACAATGTTAGCTGAAGACTTTTCATTCGTAAATTTTTCTTTTGCCACTTTGCGTCACTGGCAAAAGAATTGTGCTGTTAGATATTCTTCTTTCCACAACATTAACATACCTTTTGCATCAGTTTACAAGATGGATGAATAGAACCTTAAAAAAAGAAGATGGTTGCATTTGATATTGACAGAAGAAGCACTTTTATGTCAGCCAATAAAATAAAAATAAAGGTAGAATTTTGCTTGGGTATTACTGACCTAATATTCAAATGCATAAATGCATAGTTGCATTTTGTTGTTTTTTATTGTATCTAGTGGATTTTAGATCTAAACTTCACTTGGTAAATTCTAAACTTCACTTGGTAAATTCTAAACTTCACTTGGTAAATTCTAAACTTCACTTGGTAAATTCTAAACTTCACTTGGTAAATTCAAGGTGGTAAATAACTGACTATTTCTTCAGTTAGCTTCTTTTTTCTCAACTGATGCACTGTGAACGTAAAACAATTTGGCTATAAGTGGTTTTGAATACAATGTGCGTGTATGTGTGAAGCAGTATTTTTAAAAAATTTGTGATTGTATTTTTAACCTGAATGTCCTTTCTCAAACTATGCATTATCGACAGAGTCTGTCTACTTATTATTGACAGAGTCTGCCTACTTAGTGACTCAAACATTATAGCTGTCAGCACACTTTTATTATACCTATCAGTAAGTATATCTTTAAGTAATCACATTATAGTTTAATTCCAGTTCAAGTGATGTGTAAAATTAATAAGCTATCTGATATTTCAACATATACATACTAATCCTCTCTTAAACAAATGCACACATATTAATGCACGCGCACACACACACACACACACACACACACACTCTCATATTAATATATACATATATAATCTCCTATCTTATCAGCCTTTTTCTCAGTTCTTTACAGAACTCTAGGTCTTACCAAAAGTTGTTAGACATTACAAATAATAGACCTTGCTTTGCCATGCTGGACCATGCCATATTCGCTGGTAGTTAGAATTCACAATTATTCCTCTAAGCCTAGAAAGCCAAGTCTCATCTGATATCCAGCTCTGGGTGAGTGGATTCATGCCTTTCCCAACTGCATTAACATGATGTAAAATGCAAAGATCATTAGAGAGAATCTAAATTTTATTTACCAGTTTGATTTTCAACATGGATAACCATAAAACCACATGTCTTGTGTGTGTATATATATATATATATATATACCTTTTTGTTTCCATACATATAGTTGGATATAGTAATAGTAATTTTGTGATATTATAACTCTAAATGACTAATACAATTCACCAATTAATTAACTTTTTAATTATGTTCTCTTTGCAAAAGAAATAAATGGCCACTCACTTGATTGATTTTTTGTTTTCTTAAATCATAAAATCACTCTCTCTAATTTGTGTTAAGAGATTGATAGATTCTTTTGAAGTGACTTTTTTTTTTTAAATCCTCCAAGATGTCTTTAAACATTAAGTAAATTTTTAATGCTTTATTTATCTGTTTATTTTTTGTATACATCTTTTTTTAATTAAGTTTCTCTTTTTCATCATATTTTTTGATATCAAAATATTTTTTAAAAATCATTTCTATATGCATCTTGAAAATTGAATCATAATTTTTAAAGAACTGAATCTAGATTGCTCTCAGCAGGGTATTTTAATATCTTTTGATTTTATAACATTCGATCAACTAATGCATGCATTGTATACTTTTCTTTGCTTGCTGGTCCTCATATATATATATATATATATATATATAACACATTCATGGAATATGCTGTATTTTAAACTTTTCAACTTTAGTCAAAATAGATTATAAGACTGGAAACACATCTGCAGATGTGGAGAGATGTAGAAGGAGTTCATTTTTAAAAATAGACATAACTTTTAACATCTCAAAAGTGTTTTAATTTGAATATCTTTTACTTTTAGTTAAATCGGTTGTTGAATAATTGAATGTAGATTATTCTCAAAGCTACTGTGATATCACCATCTATTAAAATTTTTGACTAAGGACCAAGGTGTATAAAAGGTTGGCAGTGGTGTGATATTTGTATGGTTCAATTTAAGGAGTCAAATCAAAGTAGTTGAAAGTGGAACATATTAAAAGATAGATGCAGTGTTTAAAGAAACTGGAAGTTCTTTGAGACAAATACATTTATAGGAAACAAATAGTTTCCATACCATGCAAATCATTACAATTTTTGCCCCATAAAAACAACTAGTGACTCTGTCTCTGTCTGTCTGTCTGTCTCTCTCTCTCTCTCTCTATATATATATATATATATAGGGTGAAACAATAAAATTGCCGTCCTAAAGAAAACAATACCATAGTTTTATTTTAAAACTTTTATTGAAAAAATCAATTCAGGTAACTTGATTATGTAACAGAGCTGACATCTATTCAATGTAGCCGCCTTCAGCCTCAATCACCGCCTCGATATGGATCCGGAACTAGGAGCATACCTTTTCCACAAGTGCCGGCGGATGGCAGCGATCAGGATGGCTTTGGTGTTGTGGGAGGGTTAGGGTTAACCAAACGAAGTAGTCCAGCAGGTTCAGGTCGGGGGAGGAGTGGGGCCAGTGAGAGAAGGGTACAAAATCATAGCACTCCTTCTGAAGCCAAGCCTGGGTCTCTTTGGACTTGTGGGCCAGTGCCGAGTCCTGCTGCCACACCCAGGGTCTGCCACCGGCCACCTGATTGCACCAGGGGATCACCATACTATTCAGCACATCCAGGTACACTTTGGTGTTGACTTTCAAGCCAACTTCAAAGATGTGAGGTGGCATGATGTGGCCCTCACTTGAAACCACACCAAAGACCATAACCGTAGCCGGAAACATTGTTTTCATCACCCTGGGCACATCCCTGTTATTCGTGGCAAACCAGATTTGCATTTTGAGGGTGCTGGCAATGGTCCTGTTGTCATAACTTGGATAGGTAGAGATCATGATTTGCACAGCGTCACATCTCCGTTCTCACTCGAACATTGTGTCACTTTCCGGCATGATAGAAGGCTCCTATCGCTCTGGGAATTTGTACACAACTAGCCAACTAGTTGATGGTCTGCAACAAAAAAAGAAAACTAGTTTTCATTAAACAGAAAAGGAATCATATCGTCTTTTTTAGGGCGACAATTTTATTGTTCCACCTTGTACATACTGATAGAAAACACACACACACACACACACACACACACACACACACACACACACACACGTGTTGTTGTTTTTTTCATTAAACAATATAGACATCTTTTGTCTACACATTTTTGTGTTGCTGCATTGATTTTATGGTATCTGGTGGGAATTGATTAATGAAACTCCCATAACTCTAATAGAATATATATATATTTATATTCACCAATATCAGGGCATATATATATATATATATATATATATATATTTACTGGTAAAACAATGTTAGAAACATTGTCATTGATATCAATAAGGTTTATGTCGAAAAATAGATAGTTTTTCTGTTGTTTATTGTGTATCTATCAGATAAAGGTAATCTGTAATATAATTTCTCTTACAAATTAAGATATGACCAAAAAATATAGACAATACCTATAGTAATGCCATCTGTTGAATTACCATAAGATTATGATTGAGAGTGGACAGTTTTGCCAGGTTCATAAAGTAAAATGACTGAACTAAATTGAAAAAGTAGGAAATGACATGTTACAAAAGGCAGGATCAGCAGAACTAAACCAGGGTAATCCGTTATTTAAAACAGAATCACTGATGATTGGGGAAAGAGGATTCATTGGAAGATTTGGGTTAAAGTAAATGGTAAGGGTTTCAGTATGTAAAGGAACTGAGTTTGGATTCAAGTCCTGTTTGTGCAACTGGAGTCCTATTATGCTGAAATTAAACTAAAAACTCAGGTAAATGGAATGGCTGCTAAAAAGATAGTGGAATTAAAGTTGAACCCTTGACACATGGCTGAGAGTGTTAGGACATCAAGTTAAATATACTAGCAGGTCAACCACCTTTAGGCAATGAGTTCATTCCCTGGTCTCATTTTCACTAGCAATGAAAAAGGCCGAACGTAGCTGGATGTGAGATATCCCAAAGGTATCGTGGGAGGAACAAGATCAGTCCACCCCATGATTCAAATAAAGGGTTAAGTTCAAAATTCCTGGAAGGTTGCAAAATACTACAAAAGGCAAGGAGAATACAGCAGTCAAAACATTGTGAGTATAATAACCAATATGAGTATAGCAGTCCACAATATGTAGAGAATAATGAATCCTTGAAACTTGCAAAAAGAAGTCTGTAAATGTGACCCATTTATATGAGGAAAGCATTTTAAAAAAAAGGTGCCAAATAAAATGTAAAGACGAACAAAACTGATTTTTGTTTCTCCTAACATTTTGGGCTCTGAAATACAGGTCAAGTGTTGATGTGAGCAAGGATACCATTTTCTCCTGTAAGTGCTGTCTTTTTCATTGCATGTTATCTGCTTTTTGTTTTTTGTGTGTTTTTTTTTTGTTTTTTTCTGAGAAAAGCATCAAGGCTAAAGAAACTAACCTTTTGTTTCTTCTAAATGTGGACTGCTGGTGCAGTCACCTTTCCCTCATAAGTGTAACATTTGTCTTGTGTTATTTGTTTTCTGTTTACTTAATTACAAGGAAATGGTCTATGCCACCTCTCTGTTTAAATATTACAAGTTGAATCTATCTCTGTTTTCTTTTGTCTTATCCTTCTTTCACTCTTCACTTAAGGTAAAACATCTGCTGCTGCTGCTGCTAAGATTACTTGTTTGTTGGGCATGAGTTGGGAGTCCCTGTACAACTATAATTAGACACTAAAAACCTAGATCATAAATTCAGAAAAATGACAAACATAGAATCCCTGAATGAAGGTTATGGAAAACAACAGGTAGTAAATGATTGAAATGAAATATTTAAAATTGGATTGATTAACATCCGAGAAAATAGACCAAAGAGTTTTTCTGAATTTTGGCAAGAAGTAGATATAGATAAGTATATAGATAATAACCGGGACATTGGCCCAGCGGTTAGAGTGTTCGCCAATGGCCCGGGAGACCTGGGTTCAATCCCAGGTCGAGTCATACCAAAGACTTTAAAAATGGAACTTGATACCACCTTGCTTAACACTCAGCATTATAAGGTACGGTTCAAGGGTAAAGTGGAGCAATCCAGGGAATGGAGTAGCGCCCTCCCCTACACCTTGGTGTAGTAGCTATCGAAAAGGGAGCCTTCGGGTCACCCTCGACTATGGTCGCTAACTTTTACTTACTTACTTATATAGATAATGAAAAAGAGATACTCTACTAATCGAAATGAGGGGATGGATAAAGTGGAAAAATCAAAAATCAAAATGTTTCAGCATATATAAAATATATGTTGATTCATGGATACAAATATGAATGTACCAATCAGATTTACATGCACTTGAATGTTTGCCTGTGTGTATGGCTGTATTAACAGACATATTTATAAAAAATTATTTTGCAAAAAGAATTGAAGGAAATGTAAGAAGATTGTGTTAATTTATATTTCTAAGGGAAAAATGCTGATCAGATGCTTACTACTAAGAAATAGGTAGGAAATAGACAACTACTTTAACTGTGAAGCATGGCCTAGATTTATGTGTGAGTATGAATGTGATATATATATATATGCCCGTGGTGTAATGGTTATCGTCGTAGGAATTGGACACGACGATACGAGTTCAAATCCTGGACGAGACTGATTGCATTTCACATAGCACTAATACCCTTAGGAAAGGTATGAATCCAATTATTCTCCCTCCAGCTATGGGTAAATAGTAGGACGGACTAGGTTCTTCAGCCTTGGCGAGGTAACTAGTCTAGGAGAAGGAAAACTCTGAATTCAAACCTGTTAAACTCCGCTTAAAAATTGACCTTGTGTCATATCCTGCCCGAGCGGAGGGGTTGGGTAAATATGATATATAATATCGACCATGACAGACATTGACTTGTGACTAACAAAGGCATGGCCAGCTATCAATAGGCTATTGGTCATATGGAAGTCAGACCTGACCGATAAAATGAAACGCAGTTTCTTCCAAACGGCGATTGTGTCGATACTGCTATATGGATGCACTACATGGACACTAACTAAATGGCTGGAGAAAAGGCTGACGGCAACTACACAAGAATGCTGCGAGCAATATTGAACAGGTCCTGGAGGCAGCACCCCAAAAAGCAACAGCTGTACAGCCACCTACCACCCATCACAAAAACTATCCAAATTAGAGGAACCAGACATGTAGAACACTGCTGGAGAAGTAGGGACAAGCTCATAAGTGATGTACTCCTATGGACCCCTTCACATGGCCTAGCAAAAGCAGGGCGAGCAGCTTGAACATACATACAGCAGCTCTGTGAGGATATGGGGTGTAGCCCTGAGGACCTGCCAAAAGCGATGAACGATAGGGAGGGGTGGCGAGAGAGGGTCAGGGATATCTGTGCTGATGGCACAACATGATGATGATGATATATATATATATATATATAAACACAGATGTACAGATTTAGTTATGGAGGTATTTTGTATATAATTAAGATTTTAATTTCATTTTTTGGTTGTTTGGTAATTATAGTTATAAAATTATAAGCATAAGGTTTCTGTCAAAAACTTATTACTTAACCCAGCATCTACTTTTCATTATCTCCTTCTAACTAGTCCTTTTATATGCAATAATCTCATAGGATATTGCAAGATTTAATTCATTACTAGAAGTGAAGATCTGTACTAGATACAATTTGCCTTTCCAAATATTTGGAAGCACCTCATAATAAAACACACAATACCAACTAAAGGTATGTGTGTCGACTCTAAAGTGTATCTATACACAAATACTGAATGAGTAAAATTAGACTGTTTAATTTATGTCTTTAGACAACATTCAAAGTAATCAGTTCTAACTAGTTTGATTAAGAAGGATTGCAACTTGATTATATTGGAACTTTTAAGAATTTACCTATATTTATTTATTGTAACATTTAAGATGAAAAAAAAAATAAGAAAAAACGTTTTAAAGGATATTTTAAGTTGTTTTTTTTTTTTTTTAAGACAGGTAAACATCAAACTCAGATCCAAAAATTATTTGTTCTGTTTAAGACGGTATTGAAAATGATCGTCTCTGTCAAAAGTGGTTTGTAAACTTCTCTGCTACAGATTAGGTTGATTAGTTGAGGTTGATAACAATTAGATCAAACTTGAGAATAATCAATATTAAGTGATGTGGAAGCTAACAAACCTACTCAAATTATTCAAATCAAGCCCTAAAAATTATTTGTATCAGCTTGATTATGTTGGTTACTTTGATGTATAGCTTTTCTATCAGTATCTATTTTGTAGGAAAAAAAACTCTCAGCACTGACTTGAAGAAGATTGCCAAGAATCTTGACTGGTTGTGGTAACAACATAAATAATATTAAATAAAATATAGAATAACTTGGATAATTTGAACAATTTTTGAAATGATAATGGGTCTTTTAAAATTTCCAGAACGTTTCTGATATATAAAATAATAGATATGTTATAAATTAACTCTAATGGGCTGCCATTAAAAAATTATGAATAGCCTATCATATATTCAAACAACTCCCTCTGGTGCAAGATAAAATTGTCAAAGAATTTTCCAAAAGTTTTGAATTTTTTCATAATTGTCATTACCAATATTCATAATAAATATTTTATACATTTTTTTAATGGATTTAAATTTGTTAGTGTTCTATTACTGGCTGATAACAAATATACTAAGTATAGTTCTGCATGCATATGGGTATATATATATATATATATATATATATATGGGAAGCATTCATGTTATAGTGGTTATCGTCTTAGGAAATGAACACAGTGATCAAAGTTCAAATCTTCGATGAGAATGTTTATATTTCACATAGTTATGATACTCTTAGGAAAAGTACAAATCAAACTCTTCTCTCTCCATCTATGGGTAAATAGTAGGGCAGACTGACTCTTTAACCTTGGTATAGAAACTAGTCAAGAAAAAAGAAAACTCTGAATTCAAACCTGTTAAACTCCTCTTAAAAAACCGACCTTGTGTCACCTACTGCTCAAGCAGAAAGGTTGATAAACATATTTATATTTACCAATCTCCCAACTCTGGTTGGATGTGACACAAGGTCAATTTTTAGCAGAGTTTTATGGGTTTGAATTCAGAGTTTTCCTTCTTCTTGATTGGTTGCCTAACCAAAGCTAAAGCACTTAGTCTGCCCTACTATTTGCCTATAGATGGAAGGAGAATAATTGGATTCATATCTTTCCCAAAGGTATTAGTGGTATGTGAAATGCAATTAGCCTCATCCAGGATTTGAACTCATGTCCATTTCCTATGACAGGCACCTCCCATGTATATATCTATGTGTGTATGCATGTATTCATATGTGTGTGTGTGTGTGTGTGTGCTTGTAAATCTATATACTTTGAGGGTATAAATTAATATAACAGTAATTATAAAATATGACACCCTCTTTAAATTTAAAAAAATCTTATTAAAACTGCAATTTTTTAAAATTATAAAATGGTAAGATTTCTATTTTATTTTATTCCTCGTAAGGTTTTTTTTTTTTAAGTATTCCCTTCTATCCAAATCTACCAGAAAAAAGTTTAATTATATATTGGTAAAATGTACTTATTACATGAATTTCTGCCCAGTTAATTGTTCCTAGATTAGACAATATTTCAGCTTTGCTGCCTAAAAATATTTAATTATCCAATGCTATCAAAAATTCAAGAGCCAAAAAAAAACTGAAGAAAAATTTTTAATGAAATTCTGTCTTCCGCTGACCAACATTTCAACTGGTATATCATTTCATATTTACCTAGTTAAACAGTTTGAAACATTTATTCTAACTTGAAATATTTTTTATCAAAGGATTAGAATTGGTCAGTTAGTAACAGAATTTATTTTGAGATTGACTTTTTTCTACGACTTTTCCTCCTATTTTTGATATCTTTTTAATTCAAAATTCTCCATTGGATGTAAATTACTTGAAACGGCTTTACAGAAATGTTTAACAAAAAATGCCTGCAAGGTGTTTTTTCAGCTAGCTTCATTGTATAAAAAAGTTTTCTTATTTTCTTATTTCATCAACTCTTGGGATACTAAGTCTAACATATTTTCAACTTTAAAAAGCAACAACTAATTTACTTAAACACGGTCAGCAAATACAATTTCAACTTTCTGAATGTGTTTTGATTTAATTTACTCAAGATCAATTTACACATATGTATAAATATGTGTACAAGTTCCAAAATAAGAGGTGTATCAACTATATATATGCATGTGTGTGTATATATTACCTGATACATGTTTTATTTAAAACTAGAGAGAAGCTTCTAAATTTTAACTGACTTTTTTCTTGTCTTAAAAAATTTCTTAACTTGACTTAATTTTATATAAATTGTCATCCAACAATAGGGTTGAAAAAAAAACCTCACATCAATGTAAAATCCGAGGCCACTGTATTCCAAATAGCATTAGAAAAATACTTATAGAAAGCACAAACATATTATAAAGTATAAACTAAAAAAAAAATACAATGAATGAAATTGATATACTAGATTATTTAATCACTGAAAGAATGTTTATTAGAAATAAAAGTTTGATTGAATTTTAAAGAAAAGACCAATGATGGTAGAAAAAAACTTGCTGAGAAATTTGGGACGAGTTTTGTTTAAAAGTGAACCAAATTTAAGAAAACTTGTAAGACAAAAAAGGCATCAACAAAAAATAAGAAGAATCATGTCTATGATTCTTAAAGAACAGTCTAAATTAAAATGTTAATGAGAAAATTTGTTGCCTAAATATAATACTTGTCTATCATATTTACACAGTCGTCTTTCTGATAAACATATTCTTTAAAAACTGCATCTAATCAACAGGATTACTTCCCTTGACTATGTGTCTTTAACACAAACACATTTATAAATAAAATATGCACATTTAAGATATTTGGTGCAATAAGGTTAAAATCTTCTTTAACATCTCATTCATTTTTCTCCTTTAAAATAATAAATGTCATCAAAAGTACTTTTCATAAAAGCGACTATTTTAATAAACATTGCTTGGAGGAAGTAATCTTCTTCAAAATAGGCAAACCAAAAAGTTAATTAGTGATGTGTTGTTTTTCTAGGTTGAAATTGTCTGTATATCACACTCAATTATTCAAACTTTTTGGTGTAAGAAAAAGGATTCAAAGTTTAATGTAATCAAGATTAAAGTTTTAGAAATTCATACGTATTTTCATATCTCCTGTTCTTCTTACATCTCTTAAACTATAATAAGTGTGTAGCAGCCACAAATCTATTTCCCTTCGCGAATTAATGCCCCCGCCAAGAGATTTGGTCACTCCCTGACCAATCAATTAGCGGAGCGCATTAATTCCTTCTTTTAAAGAACTATTTTTCCTGGTCCTTTTTTTGGGTCAGGAGCCGACGCCAGAGAACAATTAACCAACAGCCGGAACAGACATCTCTCACGTAAACTGCTACTGATTCCACTTGGAACCCTTTCACTGTATAAGACGCTGCTGCTAACTACACATACTTCCAAAATACTAACCGGCTACTACGAAAAGGACATTTTCTCATTTTCACCCCTTTTCATCTGCTACATTATAAACCTTTCTTTGTTCATTTGGTTGCCTAATAAAATATAGTGTTAGAGAAATTAACCATTTCTCAAATCACTGAAAGTGGGTCCTGCAAAAATTTCCCTTCAAATTTTTTAAAAACTCTGAAGTATATATATGACTGAGCCCATTGGTATAATGGTTTGTGTGCTTGCCAATGGCCTGGGAAACTGGAGTTCAATCCCTGGTAAAGTCATACCAAAGACTCAAAAAATGGTACTTGATGCTTCCTTGTTTAACACTCAGCATTAAAAGCACTAAAATAATTATCATATTTACCAACACCTCCGTTGGGGCAGGATATAACACGAGGTCAATTTTTAAGTGTAGTTTAACAGGTTTGAATTCAGAGTTTTCCTTCTAGGCTGAAGAACCCAGTATGTCCTACTATTTACCCAAAGCTGGAGGGAGAATAATTGGATTCATACCTTTCCCAAGGGTATTAGTGCTATGTGAAATGCAATTAGTCTCGGCCAGGATTTGAACTCGTGTTGCCGTGTCCATTTCCTACGATGATAACCATTACACCACGAGCACTAAAATAATTATGAATTGCTCTGTAAAGGATATGACCAAGTCTTCCTATTGAAATCTCCTAGATTTAGTCAAGTAGTTAAAGTACTGTTTTTGCATGGTCATCAAAATAAACTTGAAACATGTATTTTAGACATGAATCTTTTTGTTAAAATTAGGTTAATCCAACAAGTACTTATAAAATCTTTCAACTGATAATAAGTGAGCAACTTCTATAATTCTGTTATTTGTCAAATTCCTGAAGTGAAAAGCAAAAGCAAACTTTGATAAGTGTCTCTAAATTAAAGATTAGTTTTTTTTTTGTTTTTTTTTTGGTGAATAATAGATAAGAAGTTCCTTTGTACATAGAAGGAAAGTGTAAAACTCTTTATTAATTTAAGGCACAGGTTATTTCTAATAAGAAACAGTCTGTGAAATACATGGAGATAATTGTTAAACTTAGCTTAGTATGCACAAGGCCAAATGAAAGTGGGAGAAATGTTAGTGGAAAGATTACATTATATTGACTATCAAGTAATGAGACTCTATCTATCTTGAAACTCAGCATTCAACCTCTTCCCCACCAATCTGAAGTCTGTGGTGCATGTCTTTCCTGAAACGACTATTTATAATCTGAAGAATCATTTTGTTCTTAATATTCTGGGGTGTAATGGAAGTAGAACATAATTTTCAGCCTGAACACTTGGTTGTGGGTGTACATTTGACTGGAGCATACTAAGTAGGTAAGGGGTTAAAATCCTTGTTTTTTCCTGTGGTTGTGTATCCAACTCTAGTACTGGGGTTCTCAGCCCAACCAAGAAGGGAATGACCAAATATATATATATATATATATATATATATATATATATATATATGCCTGACGAATGTTGTTATAAACTTCAAGAAACCTTAGGTTGCAGAACAATATTTTCCAAGGATTAAATATATATATATAATATATATTTATTATCATTATTATGATATATATAAATTGAATTTTGGCTGGAAGGGTTACAGAAATTAGAGAAACCTCATGCTAAGCAGGTTGAACTGTTGTATAAAGGTATTTATCCCACCTCCTACAAGGTAGAATCTGACTTTAGGTCTTTCATTGTGGAGAGCCATGCATGAATTGAGACTCCTGCACAGCCAGTGCAAGAAATGC
Source organism: Sepioteuthis lessoniana (assembly GCA_963585895.1). Taxonomy (NCBI): domain Eukaryota; kingdom Metazoa; phylum Mollusca; class Cephalopoda; order Myopsida; family Loliginidae; genus Sepioteuthis; species Sepioteuthis lessoniana. The sequence continues at coordinate 22,367 of CAUZXS010003350.1, forward strand.
TTGATCCTGTAGTCATTCCCCTTTTTGGGGGTACTTTAAGTGCCAAGCAATGAATTCAACCCTGCCCCCTGAGATCAAGCAATCAATTTCGCACCCCTCAGTAGGAGGCAGAGAAGCAATGAACTGTTGTATAAATATGCAATGCAATATGTATGTTTCATAGCTTCAAGTCATTCCGTTTTTTTAGGCTGAAAAATTTCCAGTACACCCACTTAGTATATATTAAGTTTATTATAGTTTAGCATAAAACTAAATGGAAGAAAATGATTTTATTGAAAATGAGGAGAACTTGACTGTCTTGAAAACCAACATTTAAACAAATCATTTTCAACAGTGCTAGAAACTCTGGTATTAAATATACAGTCATAGTCGCCACAAAGCAAGCATTTTGTTGAAATTTAACACATAGTCAATATAAAGAACTTAGTGCACTTTTTAAATATTAATGTTAAGTATACAGGGTGGAATGATAAAATTGTCATCCTAAAGAAAACAACACCACAGCTTTATTTTAAAACTTTTATTGAAAAAATCAATTCAGATAACTTGATTATGTAGTAGAGGTGACTTCTATTCAATGTAGCTGCCTTCAGCCTCAATCACCGCCTCGATACGGATCCGGAACTAGGAGCATGCCTTTTCCACAAGTGCCGGCGGGAGTTCGGCGAATACTCGGCGGATGGCACCGATCAGGCTGGCTTTGGTGTTGTGGGAGGTCATGTTGTTGATGTTCTCGACGTATGACCAAACGAAGTAGTCCAGAAGGTTCAGGTCGGGGGAGGAGGGGGTCCAGTGAGAGAAGGGTACAAAGTCATAGCACTCCTTCTGAAGCCAAGCCTGGGTCTCTTTCGACTTGTGGGTCGGCGCCAAATCCTGCTGCCACACCCAGAGTCTGCCACCAGCCACCTGATTGCACCAGGGGATCACCACACTATTCAGCACATCCAGGTACGCTTTGGTGTTGACTTTCAAGCCAACTTCAAAGATGTCAGGTGGCATGATGTGGCCCTCACTTGAAACCACACCGAAGACCATAACCGTAGCCGGAAACATTGTTTTCATCACCCTGGGCACATCCCTGTTATTTGTGGCAATCCAGATTTGCATTTTGAGAGTGCTAGCAATGGTCCTGTAGTCATAACTTGGATCGGTAGAGAGCGTGTGTTGTACAGCGGCGCATCTCTGATCTCGCTCGTTGAACATTGTGCTACTTTCAGACATGATAGAAGGCTCCTATCACTCTTGGGATTTGTACACAACTGGCCAACTAGTCGATGGTCTACAACGAAAAAAGAAAACTGGTTTTCATTTAATGGAAATGGAATCATATCGTCTTTTTTAGGACGACAATTTTATCGTTCCACCCTGTACTTGGTATAGTAATTATATTTGGACTTTTTCAGCAGTTACCAAAATGAAAGAATTTACAAAATTTAGATGGAAACAATGTACAGATATTATATCAAATTGCATGCATACTGTAAAAATGAATCTTATTGCAATGAACGTAAAATTATTTGAAATATTAATAAAAACAAAAAAATTAATAAGTATATTTTTTCTTTTCATATATATATATATTTTTGCATATTACCTCTATTCACACTTTCTTTTTCTTTTTCTCTCTTCTTTTCTCTTTCTCCAAGAAAAATGTTTTTGTCATTACTTGAATATTGGTTGCCTAACCAAGGCTAAAGAACCCCATCTGCCCTACTATTTTCCTATAGATGGAAGGATTCATACCTTTCCCAAGTATTACCTCTACCCCCACTTTCTTTTTCTCTCTTCTTTGCTCTTTCTCCAAGAAAAATATTTTTGTCATTACTTAAATATTGAGTAATAATACTGTATATTTAAGAATGATGCCAATGATAAAAGTTATCCTTTATTATGCTTAGCTCAGTTTGGTACAAGGCTAACAATATGGAGCACCCAATGAGAGTCAAATTTTCAATTGTCTTTCAGTCTAGCTTAGATTTTGCATAAGGATATAAATATAGAACACTCAGTGAGGATTGAACTTACTACCAACATTACATCACTGTTACATTTGAATTTTTTTTTTTCCTTTCTTTTTTATGTGTTTTGGATAAAATAGTTCTGCTTATGTATGTGTGTATTTTTATTAGCCTGAATCATAAATTCTATTACAATAAAATATTTGAATAAAATCCCATTTCTTAGTACAGCAGGTCAATTTTGTAAAAAAAAAAAAAAAACTGTGTTTGATTCACTTTGCCAGAATAAAACATAAAGAGTTACTAATGTACGTGGTGCATTCAATAAGTTTCCAGACTTTTTTTTATACAGGCATTTAAAATGTTTGTAGACTCTTGAAAATTCACTATATTATTCTTATACATCTTATGAGATGACTGACCAATTTTTATGATTCCAGGTTCAAATGAACAGCTACAGCACGGATTGGAATACACCCTACTAAAGCCTGATTGTCACAGCTGGTGAATTTCAAAAATGCAATCTGACACTTTAGAAGAATGATATGCAATAAAATTCTGTTTTAAACTTGGAAAAAATGCCACAGAAACCTATGGACTGCTTCAGGTTGCTTTTGGAGCATCTTGCATGAATCGAGCATCAGTTTTTGAGTGGCATAAGAGATTCAAGGAAGGAAGGGTGTCTGTGAGGGATGATGAGAGGTGTGGGAGGAGTAAGGAAATCAATACACCAGAGCTGATTGGCCAAAGGGTTAGGGTTAGGGTTACTATGTTGAGGTTTTAAGGGAGTTCAGCAAGAGATTCGGTCGGAAGAGGCCAGCACTCTTCAAATCGGGTCAGTGGCATTTCCTCGAGGACAATGCACCAGTCCACAACTCCATCCTTGTCACAGACTATTTGACCAAGATGGGCATCAAGACAGTTCCTCAGCCTCTCAATAGTGCAGACCTTGCTCCCTGTGACTTTTGCTAATTTCCTAAGCTCAGAGGCTGTCATTATGAGACAATTGAGGAGATGAAAGAGGCTGTGATGAAGGTCATTGATACTCTCACACAAGAGGAGTTCCATGGGGTGTTCCAGAAGTTGTTGGAATGGTACAACAAGTGCATTGCAGCCAGAGGAGATTATTTCGAAGGGGACTAGAGTTTCATGTGTGTACTATCAATAAAAGTGCCCATACGAAAAAAGTCTGGAAACTTATTTAATGATCCTCGTATGACTTGTATAAATTCTAACTGCTGTTGTTGCTAATGCATGTGCTTGCTAGTGTATCTTTTATTTCAAACTAACAAAAATTTGTAAGTAGACTTAAATGTAGAATTGATTTTTGTTGCTGATTATTTTGTTTTCATGGTCAATTGAATTAAGGTCCATCGTTGGTCTTAAAGTTCATCTTTTTTAAGAAAATGAGAAACAGATTCGAACTAAAATCGATGGGTTCAATTATAAAAAAAACAAGCAAACAAAAACAATATCAGAATATCTTATTGAAGAATTCTGTTTTAATCTTTTATCTATATAATCTATGCAATCTTTTATCTTTTAATCTTTTATCTTGTATACAATATGAGTTACTCATATTTTACTGAGTACAGTGAAGATTAATCTTCACTTAGTAATTACTAGTTTTACTTTTTCTATTTATATCTCTTAGAAACAAAACAATAATTAGTCATTATTCCAAATTTAAAAAAAAAAAAGCAGAAAAAAGAAACTGCAAAATAAAAAATATTGCATTTTTTATTGAATTATTGGAGAAAATATAAAATTAGAAAATGAAGATCAGTTCTGTTGAATGATCAACTAATCATTTGTTGTTTTTTCTAATAAAGAAGACATCCATTTGCAAATTTTATTTTTCAGATCATATAACAAGAACCCACTCTACCCAAAAAGTCACCCATTTGAAAAAAAGAATGATTAGATATAAAATTGTGGTTAAAGTTTTATTTGGATGAAGCCTTATCCAAACTGATCAGAATTGATTAAGGATTCAGACGATAATTTCAAGCAGATTAATAAATAAATTATTTTTTTAAATATCTAATTAAATGGTATTATCGTGTTGGAAAAGAGAAGAAGGATTTTAAAGTCAATGTATTCAAATAAATTTTCTTTGAATTTATTAATTCTCCATTTATATATATATATATATATATATATATATATATATATATATATATATATATTTCTACTCTTGTCTTCATTTTTGGTGTTTTTTATCACATTTTAGCTAATACAGTAGTCTCTTCCATATCTGCAGGGAATATATTTCAAAACCATCCCAGTGGATGCCTAAAAATTCAGACAGAACTAAACACTATATGCATGTTGTTTTTTTGTTTTTTTCTTTTCCTTAAATTTACTTTTGATAAAGTTTAATTCATAGATTATATACAACAAGATATAAACGAAAATGATAAGAAATTTTGTTCTTGTGGTAGATCTAACCAATACAATTTTTTTCTTTCTTTATGAAGTCAAGAACTTTTACTTTTTCCCTTAGAGGAAGCACTTTTTGGTTTTTATGTGGCATTTCTGAACTATCATGCACTTTAGGACCTTTAATAAGTAAGACTTTAAAATTGTTAATTTCTTAGGTTGACTGTAGGTAACTGATACCATTGGAAATTAAACTTGTTATATAGTAGCTATGGGGGGGGCACTGTATATTAATTAGTTTTTTCTGCATTCTTTGAAATTCTAAAAGGAAATATTTTAATCATTCTATGCAATTTCCCAACAATTGTCATTATCTTAGTTGTTTTTAGTACAACTTTTCATTCAGTATGTTTTCTAACTCGCCTTAGTTCTGTATTGCATTGGGATATCTTTAGTGATAAAAACAACAAAGATGAAGAAAAGTCTCCCTAAATATCTGTAATAAGAAAAATACTTTTTTTTAGAACTCTAGAAAACAATTATTATTTGATATTTGCTGGATTCCATTTTTGACTTTTCAATTTTAAACATACTAAAGTTCAATGGATTATTGAATATCTTTAAAATAGATTTTACTGTAACTTCATCTTTATATTGAAAAGAGGATGACTATTCTTGATTTGGACACTTCCATGTCACCTTGCACAAAATGCAGTTTCTATGAATATTTTAAGGTATTAATCTAATAAAACATTTGTCACAATTATATACATGTCAGTTAGCAATAAAACCATTGGATTATAATCAGTAACTCTGCTTTATTCAAGTATCTTAAAAATGAGTGGTTAAACCCAAAGAAACTACAAACATCTTTCCAGTTGTAATTTAATTGATAAGATAATCGCTGATTAATTTGAGGCAACATTTGTTCTCCATTCTGCTGTGTTTTGAATTCAATCTATAAATGCTTCTCTTTTTCTTTTTTTTAATCTCTCAACTGATAAGATATTGAAAATTTGCCTACAAAAATGTAATCAAATATCAAGATCATGATGACTACACAGTCCAAATAACAAACTTCTCTTCAGTGTCTCAAAAATCTTAGTATCATTATGTTTCCATGGAAACCAATGGTAAAATATGTTTTGTAAGGTAATCATTTTACTATTACCTCTGAGGACGGGGGTTAGCTTTAAGGGTACTAATGAAATTGGGTATGTTTATTACAAACCTGGGAATAATTATGTCATCTCAGTTTCTAAACATTCAAAGGCTCGAAAGGATCGGGAAGAAGTATCAATATTCTTTAATATTATTTACCATTTTCTCAGAGTTTAGAATTTCATCATACTGGAACATTCTCTGTTCAGACTGATTCTGAGAGTATATTCTGAATCTGGGCTGCCAGAATCGACCTTTTTCATTATGACAGATTTTGGTAGTCTTTTGTTTTGAAATAAATGGCATTCCTCCTGGTCTATTTGCAGATTACAACCCCTAAATCATGAGAGAAGTAGCCGATATTACAATGCTTATGAAACAATCAGGTAATACGCCTTCCAGCAGTTCTCTCTGCTCATGAAATATGGTATATTATTTTCGATGGAAAGAATAGTATTCAATGGAAACAAAACAAAAATGCAAATGAAACAAAAAACAAAAAAAAAAAAAGAGAAAAAACTATCAAAACTCTCTAAAATCAGCACTAAGTACCCCTTGCCCTTGATCCTGCTTCCAAAACAATTAAGAAAAAATGGACTTTGGATTTTTCTTTCTTTTTTCTTTTTAATTAACAAATCTAACCAATTTGATAATAAGTTTTTCTAGACTGTAATCTCATTCTCTCTTTTTATATCTATTCCCAAAAATGTTTTAATCTCATTTTCATTTCCTTTAGCTATAAGTTGACTTTTTATTGGGTCACTTTATCAAATTAGTCCATTATGAGGACAAGATAACAGAGGTAGCTCTAAAGAAAATCAAAGAAATCTCTTTTTTTTTTTTTCTTTTTTTTTTTTTCTTCTGAAAAAACGGTTGGAGTCAGTGGGATTAATTTCTGGTCTGTTTCATGAGAAATGACTCATAATTTTCAGTCTGGAAAAACTTACAAATGTTTAGAACTACAACAGCAAGAATAAATGCTTCTCATGTTCAAACTTGAACATCTCATCTTTTATTTAAGAGCATAAAATCAAATCCTTTTTATACATTTGTTGCTTTTCTCCAGATGAGCATTTTGAATTCTCTTGTGACAACACAACTGTCACCCCCCCACCTACCCCCAATCCTTACACCCTGTATTGTTACACAATCCTTAATGTATACACCGATACACTCACACTCAGAGTAGTGGCATACAAATTCATTGATCTAATCTTTCTGTCATAATTTTTTTGGCTGCTTATGCAAGGAATGGTAGACCAGGATTATCAAACCTTCTCTGTAATTCAAATATTGTTTTTGCAAAGAATTTTGGGAGAAGAATGAGATATATATATATATATATATATATATATATATAAGCTTGCTTTGTCCTCCATGTTTTTTTTTTTTCATTTTTTTTAAATGCAAATTCCCTTAACTATAAATATTTTTATTCAAACTTAACAGGCAAAAAATATTAGATCATTGATTTTATTAAACAATTGATAAAAGTGAAAATGCCTCAAATAAATATATTCTATACTGACCAAATCAAATAGAATTATGATATGTTAGCAAGAACAATAAAAAAAAATTTCTTTTGAATTATATTATACCTTAGAAATGTTTTTTTCTTCATTTTTTTCAATCATGGAAAATTATATATATATAATAAAACCAAAGTATTCAAAAATAAAATTGTCAACCTTGAATGATGTGATTTCTTTCCTTATAAATCAATCATGATAATCCAACTTATATTTCTTCCTGCAATCAAAATATTTCATCTGATAGGAGTGATATTTTTTTAAATCTGATTAGAAATAAATCTTTAGTTGTAACCAAATATCATGTCTGCAGGTCGTGTATATCAAACTATAAAGACTGTTTATTATTTGGCAATTTGATAAATAAGTTGAAATATTATAAATGTAGTTTAAAATAATAATGATCATAATCTTAATATATATTGTATAATATAAGTATTCAAAAATTAAATACTTTTAATGAAAAATATTTCAGCTTAATTTAAGTTAAAATATTTATATTTTTAATGTGAATTATTCGAAATTATTAAAAGAAAATAAAAATAAAAAAAATCAGCAAAAAATATTTAAAAAAAAAAACAGACCTCAAATAAAATTTTCAAAAAATGAGGATATTAGTCCAAATAAATCAAATTGTATATCAGTTTTTACAGAACCACAATTGTTACTTTTTGATAGATGGGAGCATTAATGTAATTTTAGAATAATAGCAAAACTAATTCTAAATTTTTATTTATTCATTTATTTTTTTTTACATCATCCCCAATCAAATTTTTAAACTGTGAGGATGAGGATATTAGTCTGAATTGATTCATAAGCATTGTCATCATAATCATCATTAATAACAACATTCATTACTTTTTCTCATGTCCCTCATCTTTTCACATCTTTTTAAACATTTCCTTTTGAGTATTATCTTCTTTTCCTCTTAAATCCTCTTCAGAATTTTCACAGAGTTCAAAAAATTAACCCATTGTACCTGGAGGAAGAAAATTACGTTTTTGTATTTATGATTTCAATATCTAAAGGAAACATTCAAAGTTTGCTTAAATATGTTTTGTATCATGAAGAAAATTTGGTTTCTACTTAATTCACTGACATGGCCCAAGAAAGTCAATCCCAGTTAAAATTAAGACACAAAACATTCTAAATCAATCAACTTATAGTCGAGTCAATATAAAGAATTTTGAAGTATAAATAGGTAAAACTGGTTTATTCCCTACTTAAAATTTGCCTGGTCACCAGAAACTTTTGCATAGAAAACACTTTGATGAAATTTTAAAATTGCTAAAATGAGAAAATATTGCCAATTCTTAGAGAAGAACCAATTTTTCAATCAAGAAAATCAATGTACATTAATGTAACTGATATACAATTCAAGTGAAATCATTAACAATGAATCAAAACATGGAATTACATCAAAGTCTCCACTAACTTTTTAAAAAATCAATTAATTTCAGAATATCTTTTAAACCATAAATATTTATAATACTTCCTCACTTTAGCAGAATAAATTTTCAATAGCCATACCTAGTAAATATTGTGAACTGCATTTTATTTAGAGACTGATTTGTTTATTTTTCCTCAAACTGTGGAAGGTGATTTCTTTGGGTTGTATTTTATCATTGTTTCTAAAGATTCCAGACTGATATTCCCTCAAAGTTAGAAAAGCATTCAAACCTTTAAAATGTCAGATGATAAAATCTTATTAGTTCAACAGCTTCAATTCCCGGTTTGATTCCATCTTTTTTTAAATTCTACCCTGAAATATTTGGTTGACCTAAATAAACAAAATGATTTGAATGAAACAAATAAGAGCACAGTAAAAAGAATTAAAAATTAAATTCAAATTGACACACTTTCAATAATTCAGTTGATACATCCAAAAGTACATGATTAATTATTTGGTTGAACAAAATAAACAAAATAATTTGGATGAAACAAGTAACCGCTCAGTAAAAAGAATTAAAAACTAAAATTGACACACTTTCAATAATTCAGTTGATACATCCAAAATACTATTGCCTTCTGGCAAAATGGAAAAAAATGTTAGTTTTGAAAATTATTTGATCACATAATGCAAAAGTTTTCTGAAGAATTTTGATAATGATACAGGTCGTGAAAATTTCAATTTAGTCATTTCCCTTGGGCCTCACAAGAAATTATTTGATTGAGACAAGAGACTTAGGAACAGTTCTACTTTTTATATTTGGATTTTGTTACCTCTTGGTTACAATGGGTTCATTTCTACTTAACTATTAAATTGCAAATGTCAAATGTAAAAATTTTGAAAATTAAAATTAAATAAGAATGAAGTTGAATTATATCAATTCTGTTGATATCTAAGAATAAAATTATGGATTTTAATGCATCAGGTTCTTTTATTTCAACCATTCATGATAAAATGTATTTTAAAAAGAGATTTTGACACTATTTGAACCCAGAACATTGATTTATTTGATATACACATACCTACTTAGCTTAGCCTGGTTCAAAGCCACTATACTGGGGCATAAAATGAAAATAAAACTCATGAACAATGGCTTGTAAAACTATTTTGTTAACCATTATTCTATGTCAAATGCTATATTCATATGACCAGAGAGATTGGATAAATCTATTATCCATATTTTTTCCTCGAGCTGCATATTAATCAGTTAGAGAGAAGGTCATTAATTGAGCTCAAATTTAAGAATGGATCTTAAATACTGAATTTTAAGCATAAAAATTCTTCCCTTATGGAAGACTACATTGCAACAATCATCTTCATGTTGATTCCTCTTTTTAGCCTTGTGCCATACAAAATTAAATCTTATAACAATCAAGAAGAGAGAAAAATATTTGGCAATAATTGATCTCATGGATATTTATATAAGGCTTAATATTTTATCTTTTTATTTGACTTACTTCAAACAATAAAAAGACAAAAGACAATGACTTAGTCTCTGAGGATGAGCAAATTGTATTGACTATCTAACAGAACATTATTCAATAAATGTTTTTCTCAAGATAATGCACTTTTTAAGCAATAATTTAGAAAAAAAATCTTGAATAATATTTTATCTTATTTTAAAATTTCTTGAATTCTGTCTTTTAATCTCAACATTAAAATAAGTTTTACTTTCTTAAAGTGAAATTTAAAAATAGAAACATTGAAGTAGTTAGAAAATAATTTTATCTAAATTTTGTGATTTCTTCAAGTAATGAAATAAAACAATAAATTGCTCTATAATGAAGATGTTATGCTTGAAAGAATGCTGGCAAGCATACAACTCTAAAGTAATAAAGAACTGGACTTGCACCCATGAACAGTTGATTAACTTGGATATATATATATAATATGGGTAAAACTGGAAATAATCTGACAGTTTGAAAATGTATAGTGATGAAAAAACACGAGGTCTTCTAAGGATGATTTTATTAGTAAGTTTGATAACTTACAGACCCTTATGAAATTCTAAAAACTGAAACATTTAACCACGTCAAATATTTCTACAAATAAAATCATCCTCTGAAGAATGTATTTTTCATCTCTAAACATTTTCATATATATAAACACATCAGTAAGTCTTCAGTCTGATAAGAAACACTTTACACAAAAAATGTTTTTCAAAAATATTTTAAAAAATGTTTTTTTTTTGTCAGTGCATTTAATTCACTAGAGAATATTAATTATAAAGTGAAAATTTAAGATAAAAATTAAGCTAATAATTACATTTTAGACTATAGATTTATTGATGTAACGTTCTGTGTTTGTGTGTGTGTGTATATATATATATATATATATATATATATATATATATATATATATACATGAGGGTCAATTAAAAATTTCATAGGCTGACCAAAATACTCTCATGGAATCTGACCAAATGAGATTTATTTTTCAACATAATCCTCCTTGTTGTCCACACACTTCTTCCATTAATGTTGCAGAACTTTTATCCCATTGGAAAAAAAGTGACCAACAACAGATATGATGCAAGATGAACCTTTCCAGCCCACTTGTGTGTGTGTGTGTATATATATATATATATATATATATATATATATGTGTCCTCAAATATAATTAAAACATTTTAAAATTTAGTTTAAACAAAATAGTCTAGGAGAAGGAAAACTCTGAATTCAAACCTGTTAAACTCCGCTTAAAAAATTGACCTTGTGTCATATCCTGCCCGAGCGGAGGGGTTGGTAAATATATATATATATATATATATATATCCTCAAATATAATAAAAACATTTTTAAAATTTAGTTTAAGCAAAATATGTCAAGATATAATTTCTATCTCAAGTATTCAAAAGTTTTAATACTATGAGTATTAATTTATTTGAAAATCCTAGATATGCACATAACCATTTATGTGAATAAAATAGTCAACATTAAACTGGCTCATATATTCATCACATTAAAGTAAATATAGCCAAACAAGGGAGGCAATTGAAGCGAATTGCATGAAGGTATGAAACTGGTCTGCTAAAGCATTTATATGTGTGTCCTTTTTGTGTAATCAGTGAACAATATTTCAAGAAAAAAATTGTTTTTGCTCATGTAAAGTTTGTTTCTGCTATCCTGTAAAGAAAAATGTGTTTTTTGTGTGCAAGGATTTTGAGATTATTTGCCTGTGCTAATGGCTGTCTGTGCTATTTTGTGTTTGAGTATATAGAAAATGTTTGTATTTTTTTCTTTCTTTTGGATGTGGCCTGCTTGGTTTATATTTGTGTTACTTTCAATGAAAAAAAAAATTACAATTTCTTGAGTTGTGAAGGTGAAACTGTTTTGTGTATTGAATTTATGTAAGTCTCTTCTGATGTATGTTCATGGTAAAAAATGAGCATTTTCAAATTATTTCTCTTGAATTGTTTTCAAAGCTTTTTCTGATTCTTATGTAATTGTGTATGTGATGAACTATGTAGACTTTGGTAGCATTTCTTCTTTTATAAACATTTGAATGAAATCATGTTTTTTGTTATTCAATTTTTAGTTTTCCAAATTTTCTTTTTAATTATATTGCTTGAAGCTTGATTTTGTTTACAGTGAACTGTGACTCATTTAAGTCTGCCATAAAATTAATGTCTTTTTATATCATTTACATCTGAGAATTGAAGATAATAATAATAACAACAAGATTTATATATACAGTGATGAGAGAGAGAATCCTGGGGGTTGTATGGTCATTCAGAAATAACAAGAATTAAATCATAAATATCTTCATTGCCAATGCTTTTTTAGCATACGTAGGCCAAGAATTTAATGGAGGGAATTCACTAAAGACTAAATAGCACTGTCGTGCAGAAGATAAAAATGAAGAAAAGGTGAAGATTTTTAAAATGGGGAACATTCCATTGATACTAGACAAGAGAAAATATTAATGTACATTGATGCTGATTGTGTTAATTTGTATTTTAGCTCCATGACAAAAGACAAAACATTTTAATGTCATGGGAAATGTATTTATTTTATATTTTACTTGTAAACAAACGAGATGATTTTTAGTTGATTATAAGTCCCAGGCAAGTAACAGAACTAATACCTAAAATGCTAATTTTAACACATTCTAAATTGAAAAACAAAAACAAATTGTTTTCTCTGAAGATCTATGTACCAATTGTCTTTTTTTTTTTATATTTAAATGGTTTGTTGGATTTCACAATAAGACAAATATAGAGACTGATAAGTAAACTTGTCATTACCAAAAAGAAAAATATTATTGAATCATTTTACTATGCAGAAAAGCTTTTGTATTTTGGGAAAATACTTGAATTTTAAGGAAAGCAAAACACAAAAAAACACTGATCCCACCTATTATTTTTGAAAATTTACTTTTGTTATTTGTGATTTTTTAGATCTCCTTTGTTCTACATTTAGTAGATATACCACTGCTTCTTTATTTAAAGGGATGGTCTCGAGAGGAATAAATTAAAGAATTCCAAAATGGAAGTAATACTTTGCCTGAGAATATCGAAAATGTCAAAACACTCCTTTAGAATTTCCTTCAGTGTTGATTGCTATTAGTTCCAGATTTTCTTCTCTTCATTCTTCAGGTGATTCTTTCATTTATACTACTGATGAGTTTAGTACAAGACTTATAATTTGGTACTACTGAGAAGGGATGAGCTCTAAAGGTGTGTGTGTGTGTGTGTGTGTATATTTGGGAAAATGGAAGTAAAAATATGACTGAATGTTAAAGTACAAGTATGAAAATACTAGGAATTTACAGGATGATTTTATTTATAGTTGAATTATTTGCCAACATTAAGCATTTCGGTTTTTACATTAAACTTTTATCAAGGCAGTTAAATATTTGATGTTATATCTTCTGAATTATATTCAATTCAATTTTTCATTTTATGAATGTGATTTCATTGCAATCTTAAAGGCATTCTCTTTTTACACTAAAAAACATAAGTTAGTGTAAAAATAGAACGCCTTTAAGATTGTGATGAACCATGAACAAGGATTCTCCAATGGATTTTTAAAATAAAGCAACTGTGGATTTATACTAAGTCAAGACTTGAATATATGGGGAGGAGAACAAGAAGTAAGGGAAGGAAAAGGTTTTTTTTTCACCCAAGATATATCTTGGAAGCCAATAGGAAGCAGCATGGTGGATGCAAATGCGGACAAACCCAACAATGGGTAAACGGCATACTTAACCAGGTGCTGGGTAGACAAATCCCATAGGTCAATGGCCAGGATCAAATAGTTCAATTGCAGAACTACTGCTGCTCATCTTTTAGGGTGGCTTCTATGGATGAGAATAAAACACAGCCATCAAAAGATTACTATGACCCATACACAAACTACATGTCCAAACCACATCGCCCTTCGTTTGGAGAAAAAAGGGACGCTTCCTGCTGAGGTTGGAGCTCTGGTTCCAGTGTTCGAAAAATCAGCTACAGAACTCAAACTAAAACAAAAATTACTAAAATGTAAAAGCACAATACAAATAGTGGCATTCAACATAAGAACTTTAAATAGAATAGGTCAACTACCAAATCTGACAGATTCTGTGATAGATCATAAAATATATATATAATATAGGTACAAGAACACAGATACCTAAATAGTGAAAATATAAAATACCATGATACTGGTAATGGATGGATGTTTTTCTTGGCATCTGCATGGAAAAACTGTCAAAACCACAATAGGTGGTGTGGTATGCTTATGTGTCCACAGGCCCTAAAATCACTTAATAGCATTGAGAAAATACCACAGAAGATGATGGTAGCCATGTTTAATGGCAACTCCAGCACAACAATCATCTCCTGCAACAGCCCTACTAATGTTAGTGATGAAACAAATGTCATTGCCTTCTATAACAAGCTATCCTCCCTTGTTTGTAGCATCCCGAAATACAACATTCTCATCATCAGGGGAGACATGAATGCCCAAATAGGTAAAAACGTAAACAACAAATTCACCTTTCACAACTCGTCAAACAGAAATGGGGAACATCTAACAGATTTCATGCTAGAAAATAGGTTAACATGTCTCAATACTAAATTTCAAAAAAGATAGGGAAAACTATGAACCTACACCTATGTAAATAATACTAAAGCACAGTATATCTTTATAAATAAGAAATGGAATAAGAGGGCATTGAATTGTGAAGCATATTTCTCTTTCGAGGGTGTGTTCTCTGATCATTTGAACATTTGAATTGTCACGGCAAAGATACAACTGAGCCTACGAAGGAATGCAGCCCAAACAACCACAACCATACACTATGACTGGTCCCTGCTTAACATCAGGGATATTAGAGATAAATATACATTAACACAAAGAAACAAATATGATTAACTTCTGGAGATATCAGAAACACTTAATCCGAATGACAAATATAAGAACTTCATCAATGCCAACTTAGAAGCGGCAGTAGAATGCATACCAAATAAACAAATAGCTAAGCCTAGAGTCCCATGGGAGACTTTAGCAGTTAGAAAAAAGCATGCAGATGTAAAAACTGATTCCCTATGCAATAGGAGGAACCCAACCAATATCAATGCTCAGAAACGTAAGAAGGCACAAAATGAACTAACTACTGTATACCTAAAAGAACAAGCAGAATACATCCAAAATCAGATCAATAAGATTAGAGATTTGGTTCAAGATAGACAATCTAGGATAGCATGGCAGATGATAAACAAAGTGAGTAGAAGGAAGAGTTCTGCGAGAGCTAAACTAAAAGCTGCTAGCCAAAAATAATGAAATCACCTGTGGAAACAACATTTCAAGAATTTACTTGGAAAACCTCAGAAAGTTACAAATGAACCTATCAGAAAAAGTATTAGTAATCAACTAGACATCAAACTAGGACAGTTTAGACAAGAAGTACTCGACTTAGTACTAAGAAAAACTTAAAATAGGAAAGCAGCAGGTGGTATAGGCCTCCATGTCAATGCAAACAAAACGGAATGCATCAAAGAAGCGACATCTCCACACTAAAGGGTGATCCTCTGAAACAAGTGGACTAGATCACCTACTTCGGAAGCAGTGTCTTATCAACTAAGAATGATATCAACACACAACCAGCAAAAGCATGGACAGCTATCAATAGATTATTAGTCATATGGAAGGCAGACCTGACCGATAAAATGCAGTGTTTTTCCAAGCAGCAGTCATATCAATACTGCTATATGGATATATCACATGGATATTAACAAAACATATGGAGAAAAAGCTTGATGGCAATTACACAAGAATGCTGCAAGCTTTATTGAACCAATCCTGGAGGCAATGACCCACAAAACAGCAGCTGTACGGCCACCTACCGCCCATCTTGAAAACCATCAAAGTTAGACAAACCAGACATGTGGGAGATTGCTGGAGAAGTAAGGAGAAACTCATAAGCAATGTACTCCTGTGGATCCCTTCTCATGGATGAGCAAAGGTTGGACGACCAGCTAGAACCCATCTACAACAGCCCTGTGCTGATACAGTATGTAGCCAGGAGAACCTGCCAGGAGCAATGGACAAGAGCGACACAGGTGGCAAAAGAGGATCAGGGAAATCCGTGCTAGCAGCATAACATGATAATGATGATAAATGAGATGAATAAATGAAAAGGTTTTTCATTTATGGCATTTTACTTCAAAACTCTGATGTAATAAGTGTTCAAAATTCATTGTAAACATGTAATATATTTCCTTTATATATATATATATATATATATATATAGAGAGAGAGAGAGAGAGAGAGTAAATAGTAAATAGAGAAATAGTTGATAGGAAAAAATCCAGCAAGTTGTAAAAAAAATAAAAGCAAAAAAGTGGATAAACCAAAACATAGACAAAACATTCAAATTAATATTTTGTCTTGTGATGCAGTTGTTGATGAAATAAAGATGAAATATTAATTTGAATCTGTTGTCTGTGTTTTCATTTATTCACTTTTTGCATTTATTTTTCACACACATACATATATATATATATATATATATATATATATATATATATATATATATATAAAACTATGAATTCTACAGTCTCATTTTTTGATTTCATTTAAAGAATAAAAAAATTGGATTAAATAAAATTTAGAAGATGCATTACATATATTAAATGCACTGATGATGGTTTAATGTAAAAAAAACAAAATATTTAATGTTTACAAATAATTCTGCTACAAATAAAATGATCATCTGTGATACCTTGTGTTTTCATATTTGTATATTTACATATATATATACACACACACACATTTACATATGAGTGTGTATATATATATATACACACACACAGACATATACATATATATATAGATATGCATTTATGCATATATATAAATATGTATATGCATGGGTGTGTGTGTGTATATATATATATATATATATATAGAGAGAGAGAGAGAGAGATGCATATATGCATGTATAGACCTATATATATATATATAGACCTATATATATATATATATATATATATATATATATATATGCATGTATAGACCTATGTATGTATGTGTATATATATATATATATATATATATATAATGGAAGTAAATAATTGAGTAAAATGTGACAATAGAGAGAAAAAAATTGATAACAAGATAATCCAAGCAGAAGGAGAGATTCATTGAGAAACAAAGTCAACACTGTAGTGTTTCAGTTCTAATGAACCATCATCAGGACTAGGAGGAATGATATTGTGATGTTAAATAAACAATAGATGTTTAAAAAACCATACGAAAAACTTAGTGAAAACCTATGTATCAAGAAAAGTTGTTCATTTAAACAACACACTAGCATTTCTTTCTTCTTCCCCCTGCTTTTCTTCTATCTTCTTTTATCCAATTTCTTTCATTTTCATCTTTCTTCTTCCATCTTTCTCTCTTTTTCTTTTTCTTCCTTCTTTTGATTCAAAATTTTTCTTAATGTACAAATGGAACATATAAATTCTTTATAATATTCTCCAAAAATCACATGACAATTTTTAAAACAAATACTGGCCAACTTTTCCTGACACATAGGTTTTTCCTAGGTATTTTTGTGTAATTTTTTTAAACATTTACATTGATTTAGCATCACTAATATCATCCCTCGCAGTCCTGACGATCATTCATTAGAACTGAAATGCTAGAGTGTCAACTTTGTTTTTCAGTAAATCTCTTCTTCACTTGGATTACCTTATCAATTTTCTCTCTCTCTCTTTCTTTCTCTCTCTCTTTATATATATATACATATATATATAAGTAAAGTTGGCAATCATAGTCGAGGCTGACCCGAAGGCTCCCTTTTTGATAGCTACTACACCAAGGTGTAGGGGAGGGCGCTACTCCTTTCCCTGGATTGCTCCACTCTACCCTTGATCCTTACCTTATAATGCTGAGTGTTAAGCAAGGTAGCATCAAGTACCATTTTTTGAGTCTTTGGTATGACTTGGCCTGGGATTGAACCCAGGTCTCCTGGCCCATTGGGGAACACTCTAACCATTATGCCAATGTCCAGTTATATATATATATATATATATATATATAAAATATAAATTTGGTCTCTTAATAGACTTAAGAGGAACAATCTAAATAAGATATTGTTGTGTAGGAAACCTTCCACTCCTCTTGAAAGTGAACTGTTCTGCTCACGGAGTTGATGAATGAAGGCTTTAAGTAGAAGCCTATCAATTGACATAGTGCAGTATGCTGAGCTAGTCTTACTACTCACGCAACTTTTGTACCTTGTTATCACCAGCCTAATAAAACCTTTTTATTGTTACGTGTTATTTAGTGTTTGTCTTTACAAACCCCAAATTAACCTCATAACTAATACACAGGATTGATATATTCAAATAGTGCTCAATGCACTGTTATCAATATATAAAGATATTTAAATATATTAAAAAAAACCCTCATATGCAGAGCAAATGTATCAATAATTTCAAGTAAAACTCAAACATAAGTTCCACTATCGACTGTTAGGTTTCACTTAGAATATATATATATATATATATATATATATATATATATATACACATACACACAGTGAGAAAGGGAATGAGAGAGAACATTTATTTTGCACTTCTTTAAAAAAAAAAAATATATATATATAGGAAGAGAGAGATAGATAGATGCATATATATATATAGAGAGAGAGAGAGAGTGAGTGAGTGGGAGAGAATATTTCCCTTGCACTTCTTTAAAAAATGTATATATGTTTTAACAAAAACACTTCGGCTTATTATTATCTGAAAGAATCTCCCAATCAATACTAAACTGTAAGTGAAAAGCATGAAATATTTATTTCCAAATGATATTTGAAGTTTCATTTATTTATTTCATTTATTTTTTGTTAAAACATAAAATATAAACTTGTTCATTATTTTCTTTAATAAAACAAAATGAATTAATTGACTTCCTCAGTATCACATAATACTGAACTTATTTTTATATATACAATAGAAAGGTGACTACTATAGGGCAACGGTTTATAAGCTAGTCTGTCAGACCATTATCAGTGAAGTAAGGCTAGTTCTTACAAGATGCATTATATTGCAGCTCATACCTGATCTTAATAAACATGTACTTTAGACACCTGACAATGATTTGCCTATTATACAGATCATCTCTAGTATAGTAAATCTCCTTTGGTACTCAAAAGTTCTGTTCTTGTGGCAGACTAAACTAAACATTGAATAACTATAGTTTAGAAAACTATTTTCATATATAAGATTCATTTTATGAATTCATAAAACTTTAACTGAATTTAAATCTAACTACAAAATTAGAATAAAAAGTAAAAATATTTGCACTATTTTCATTGGTTAACCATTT
>CAUZXS010003351.1:7500-49376 GCA_963585895.1 Sepioteuthis lessoniana
TCAAACAGAAATCATCCATGTAGAGCAATTGCAATATTCATAACACTAACAGATTGATTTTAACAGCATGCCTACCCATCTGGGGTTATTCTATGCCAAGAGGATAAGGAATAGTGTTCATTGTACATTCATATTTACATTTTTTTTGCGTAGTTTCCTCTTTTTTTTCACATGGTCCTATTCATCATCATCATCATCATCATATCGTGCTGGCAGCACGGATATCTCTGACCCTCTCTCACCACTCCTCCCTATCGTTCATTGACCTAGGTAGGTCTTCAGGACAACAACCTGTATCCTCACATAGCTGCTGAATGTACGTTCGTGCTGGTCGTCCTGCTTTTGCGCGGCCATGTGTGGGGATCCATAAGAGTACATCTCTTATGAGTTCATCTCTGCTTCTCCAGCAATGTCCTGCATGTCTGGTTCGTCTAACTTGAATAGTTTTCGTGATAGGGGGCAGGTGGCCGTACAGTTGGTGTCTTGTGGGATGTTGCTGCCAGGACTTGTTCAGGATTGCACGCAGCATTCTTGTGTAATTGCCATCTAGTTTCTTCTCCAGCTGTTTTGTTAGCGTCCATAAACGGAATATATGAGCTATAACCAAACGGGGGACATCTCCACTCTAGAAGGAACCCCTCTTAAACTAGTAGACAAATTCACGTACCTAGGAAGCAGCGTCGAATCAACCGAAAAGGACATCGAAACGAGGTTAACGAAAGCATGGACAGCTATCAATAGGCTATCGACTATATGGAAATCAGACCTAACCGATAAAATGAAACGCAGTTTCTTCCAGGCAGCGGTCACATCGATACTGCTATATGGTCCTATTAAATACAACTAATTTCTAAACAGTTCTATTTGACCCATAGATGGGACCCCTAACAAGTACTATCACTTTAGATCAGAGTGAACCTGGAAGTAATGGCAATCAAGAATACACCATACTCTCCAAAACTGGGGCCTCATCATCAAATACATTTTTGTGTCATGCCCAGGATAGGCTTTTTTCTTGAGAGAGGGGGTTCTAATCCCTTTGCAGGGGATACCATCAGCGTATTTAAGCCCCACTGACAGGTGTGAATACTAACTGAAGAACTGGTAATTTACTAAGCTTTTTGATTAGATGTGGCACAAGGCTGCATGAATGGAGCACCCAATGAGACTCGAACTTACTCATGAGGGTTTGCAAATCTAGCTTGCTAACCATTACACCACTAGAGGTCCCCAACAGAGGAACTAATACGGGAAATTTCTCCAAATAAAGTTATAAATTATTTTCAGTCACAAAGATTATAGAACTAAAGATAGTATGTGCATTGATCCATATTTCCATGTAATAAGGACTAGATGATCTTTTTAATATGGACAGGTTGAATGTGTAGAAGTTTCACAGGTGTTGATAACAAGGATTATTCATTATCTCATGCCTCTACTTTTTTTATTCTCTCCTTTATCCTTTTCAATCTGTTGCCTGTTCATGTTTGTATCTAAATGTTATACAAATATGGGTCAACCTTCTATAATTTTGGGATGTGCTAATAAATACAAGCATGATGACATATCTGCAATTGACGTTTTTGACCAATGGGATCTAAGCACTGCAATACTTGATGGTGGACTGCACCCATGGAAATTCTACAAGTCTCTCAGTGCCTCATTTACATCCTGACCTTTTCTCACCCTTTGCTGGTATCTCATCATTTCTTCACATCTATACCAACAGATTAATTTCATCATATATATATATATATATATATATATATATAATTTCTACTGCATACTATCTCCATAAGGAATTTTCATATAGCTCCATTTTTATAACTTCATCTCTTCCTATCTTTTGTTCATTGTCTCCTCATATCCAGCAATCAAGTCTCTGTCTTTCATCTCTATTTCTTTCCTTGACTATATTTTTCCTTTCGCCAGGTTTTCTTATAGCTTTCGCCAGGTTTTCTTATAGCTTTTTTTACTTTCAACCTTTCCTTTTTCACATCCTCTTCCACTTACTTTTCTCCATACTTTTTGGCTTGATATTACAGGGTATTTCAGAAAAATTATTTCATAATCTAATAACTTGACCAATTCTCTTTCAGATGATCTCAACATTTAACAGCATGTTTAGAAACTACTCAAAATTCTGTTTGTTTATTCTTTTCAGAAACAGAAACATTATTCACTGGAAAATAAAAGTTATTTAAACATTAAACATAGAATTTTGAGTTGTTTCTTCAATTGCTGTTAAAATTTGAGATCATTTAAAGGAGAATGGGTCAAGACTAGAAAATTATATCAACTTTCCTTAAACTCCCTGGACATCTCAAATCACATCAAATTTTCTGAAACTCTTTGTCCGTGTTCGTTTTTCACTAAGAAAGTTTAACATTTCAACTTAGAAAGGATCAAACAGATATTATACTCTGATCCTAATTAGAAGAGTTCACTGGTTGTATATATAAACAAGTAGAATTATAGTATAATTAATATTTTTTTCAGAAAATAACTTTTGTACCTTAGTATCAACAGCAAACACACAAGATTGATTGAATGATTTTAATGGCATGTCAACACATCGAGTTATTTTATGCTGAGAGGTAAGTGAATTGTCTTCATTGTATATTTATATTTTTGTGTACTTGTTTCTGAAGAGGTTTTTGCACACAGTCCTATCAAATACAAATAATTTTTAAACAAATCTATTTGACCCATGGATGAGACCCTAACAGGTATTACCAGCCTGAGCCTGGAATTAATGGTAATGATAGAGTACTCCATATGCCCTAGAACTGGAACCTCATCATCAGAAGCAATTTAGTGTCAGACCCAGGATACTCAGGGGAGATTTTACCTCTCTGTAGGGAATACAGTCAGTGTGTTCTAAACCCTGCCAACAGGGGGTTGCAGACACGGAAGAGTGACAGCCCAAATTACTAAAGGATTCTATCAACAAAAAGTGGTTGATTATTCTATGATACGAGTCGACTTATAAAGAGTAAATTCCCATTTTACAGCTATAGACACTTTTTTCTGTGTCAAATTATTTCTTTGGTTTCTTTAGTGAATGTTCTATCAATTTAAAACACCAACACACAATCTTTTTTTCTGCTTTCATTTTAGAATGTAAATGATTTGCTATCAAGACATGCTGATAACATGGATTCCCTTGACACTTGTTATTCATGCTTATTAGTTATCACTTCTAACAAACCTTCTAGATGGCATCTCGTGTCCACACAGAGCTGATGAATGTAAGTTTTTTTTCTGGTTGAAGAACACTAGTATGTCCATGTTCTGGAGACAATAGAAGAACATTGCTTATGAGTTTGTTCTTACTTCATCAGCAGAGCCCAGCATGTCTTTTTCATCTTACTTCCCATCTCATAAAAAATTCAAGTGGCCATACAACTGCCATTTTAAAGGGTGTTGCTTGCAGGATTTGCTAAAAACATACAGCATTCTTATGTAGTTTCTATCTAGGTTTTTCTCCAGATGTTTCATCAAAGTCCAAGTGGTCCAACCATACAATAGTACTAATACAGCAACAGCTTGGAAGAATTTCCATTTTATTTGGGACATCAAACTTCCATATTATTGTTAACCATATTTTACAGACTAATAAGAAATTTTGTTACAAGTTTTCTGTCTCTGGGTGCTAATTTATTATTGTATCTATACCTCTGCAGTGAATATACCTGATTATCAGGTCTATAAATGTTTCCATTGAAAATAAAATCAATCAATCAATAGATCCACCCATTCACCCATTTTAAAAAATTGGCTTCAAAATATCTGCTGAATACCTTAAAAAAAAAAAAAAAAAAAAAAACCACCACCCTGACCATAATGTTAAACAAATGGGCGGGGCAATCATAAGATGTCTGTTAAAAAGTGGACTTGATCTAAGAAAGCTGAAATAGAGCTTGTGGGTTTATTTCATTGACAGATTAGTTCATATTTTCTACTTAAAACATCTGATTTATTTAATGTTGTGTATATATTTACCCAACCCCTCCACCAGAGGCATTATGTGACAAGGCCATTTTTTTAAGCAGATTACAGCTGGTTTGAATTCAGAGTATTCCTTCTTGCCTAAATAAAGCTTAACAACCAAGCCTACTATACTGTTCACCCATAATTGGAGGGGGAGGAACAGATGGATTCATGCCTTTCCAAAGAGAACTAACGTTGTGTAATTTATGGTAAACATTTGATGATCATTTTCCATAATGGATCAACTGGCAAACACTGTAACTAATAAGAAATTATTATACATATAGATGTTATGATTTTTAAATGAGTAGTTTGTAGGTCACATTTTAGGCAAACCAGAGCTCATTTATTTGCACACAAGACCGGCCCATTGGTATAATGGTTAGAGTGTTTGCCAATGGCCAAGTCCTACTATAGACTCAAAAATGATACTTGATGCCTCCTTGCTTAACACTCAGCATTATAAGGTACAGATCAAGGTTAAAGTAGGACAATACAGGGAATGGAGTAGCGCCCTCTCCTACATCTTGATGTAGTAGCTATCGAAAAGGGAGATTTAGAGTCACCTGAGACTAAGGACGCCATCTTCACTTTTATTGCTATGTAATAATAATTCAATCTAACATCATTTGTTTGCAAACAGTTAAATGTTTAAACAGTTTGATGGGACCCTAACAAGTACTACTACTCTGAGTCCAGCCGACTGGGCAATATATTTTCTATTTATTTAGCTCAAATGTATGTACATTTATACCAACTAACTGACACTCTTTTGCTTGTTTATTTTCCATAAAACAAATGCCTATAGCTCAGAAAACAGTAAGCTATTTGATAATTCAACACTTCCTACGGTAAGCTATCTTTTTTTTTTTTTCATATTGGTCAACTTTAATTTTCAACGCACAACACAATAACACATTTGTATGGCTTGTACTTATGAAAACAACAAAGTGGTAGAACAGAAGACTAAAGGGGCAGAGATTTGAGCTTACAATCCAAGTCTCTAAATAATCAAGCTGGCCCCTTCAAACTCCTGAACAGCTATATTGCATAAATTGCTAATAAATGAAAACCATGAACATGTCAAATGTTTGAAACTTATAAAGTCATGATTCTGTTGGTCTAAAAAAAAAAAAAAAAAAAAAAAAAAAGGTCTCCAAATAAATACTTGGTTTGGTTTCTTGTTTAATGGCATATCAACCAAATAATTACTACAGGTAAAATCACAACAAATATATTTAAAAGAAAAGAAAATTTGAAACATTCTATAATATTTAACTTACACTTAAAAAAAAAAAAGAAAAAAAAAAAAAAAAAAGAGGAAGAAAGTGTAATCAAGGCATAGGCCTGTATTATTTGCACACACTACAGCTTGAATTACTTATAATTTCATAACTGGGCCATTGAGTAGAGTGTTTGCCAATGGTCTGGGAGACCGGAGTTCAATCCCAGGTTGAGTCATACCAAAGACTCAAAAAAATGGTACTTGATGCTGCCTTGCTTAATACTCAGCATTATAAAGTACAGATCAAGGGTAAAATGGATTAGCCCCCCCCACCTCAGTGTAGTAGTTATTGAAAAGGGAGCCTTCTGGTCACCCTTGACTAAGGTTGCCAACTTTATCTACTTATATTCTTTAAAAGACTTCTTGAGGAAAGATTTGTCTTTAGACATACTGGAGATAAATGGAGGAGTGGATACCACCAACTCTTCATTTTTTAAAATGTACACCATAAACACTACAATGAGACAGAATACAGAAAGATAATGAGTATGAATAAAGGATATATATATATATATATATATATATATATATATATATATGAGAGAGAGAGAGAGAGAAAAGGAGAGGAAACAGAAAGTAGAGGGAGCAAGTGAGAAGAGAGGATGATATAAGTTGTACAAGAAAGTTTAATTTTTTTCTTTTTTTAAAAACAAATCTTATGTGAAATTCACAGGTAGATATGAAGAGCACAAGAAAGTGGGGGTAGAGGATAGAAGGTGCCCGTGGTGTAATTGTTATCGTCGTAGGAAAGACACAGCAACACGAGTTCAAATCCTGGACGAGACTGATTGCATTTCACATAGCACTAATACCCTTGGGAAAGGTATGACTCCAATTATTCTCCCTCCAGCTATGGGTAAATAGTAGGGCAGACCTGGGTTCTTCAGCCTTGGTGAGGCAACTAGTCTAGGAGAAGGAAAACTGAATTCAAACCTGTTAAACTCCACTTAAAAATTGACCCTGTGTCATATCCTGCCTGAGTGGAGGAGTTGGGTAAATATGGATAAGAAAGAATTAGATGTAGTGTAAGAAAGGATAAATGAGGTTTGACGTAATTAATGCACCCAATTGTAATTTCCCAACTTCATTTCAGATTTTTTTCTTCGATTGACAGCTTGAGGAAAAGAAAAAAAACAATGATAATTTGATGAAAGTCAGCAGTGCGACATAAAAATTCTCAGAAAAACCAGGCATAACACAGCTGCAGTATAAAAATTAGAAAATTGACAACAAAAACTCACATGTTTAATTTTGTAAGGGGCACTTGTGTGTTAATGGTTATTATTCTAAGAAATGAACTTGGCAACCAAGGTTCAAACCCTGAAAAACACTGTTTGGATTTCACAGTGCTAATACACTCGGGAAAAGTATAAATCCAACTATTCTTACTGCTTTGTAAATAATAAGGCAGACTGGGTTCTTTAATCTTGGTATGGCAACCAGTCTAGCAGAAGGAAAACTGAATTCAAATCAGACTTTGAGAGATATGGGCACCACCAGGTTATATCTGCCCAAGACACTACATCAGTAACAACCCCACAACCAAATCAGGTTATGGGATAAGTCATTCTTTAAAGGATGGAATAACCCTCTGTTATATAACGAGTCATTAGGAGAACAAATCAACTTTCAGAGATTTTGAATTGTCACAGCTGTTAGATTAAAATTTGGGCAAATCGATCGTGAATACTAGTAGCAAAAAGATGGAAAATAAAAATTTTTCCTATTTGTTTCAAATAAACAAATTACAAAAAGATTTTATTCTGTTACAGAGATATATTCAGCTATTAGTTTGAGTACATTGATGAAAAATAGTCTCATTTCAAAATGCAAGTTATTTTAAGAGAAAGAAAAACTAAAACAATATTTTAGTACAGTAATTATTTGTGTACAAGACACCTTTTCCAAATTTTTCAGCCCAAAAGTTAGTGGTGTATATTATACAAGAGAACTACAGTTTTTATAATTCATATAAGCTAAAAACAAAACTTTTTGTTGCATTTCATTGTTTTTTTTCAATCAGCTGATTTATTGTTTGTAGAGGATCCTATTATCAATTGAGCACTTCCAAAATCTACCTATTCAAGTGGCTGATTTTTATCCAGAATATTTGTTATTTTACTATGATTATTTGTGTTTATGACATTTTTCCAGATTTTTCAGCCCAAAAGTTTACAGGGTGTATTATTCATGAGAACTATATAATTAAATGTTTTTCTGGCCATATGCCTTACCATATTCAGGACAGGATGAATGAAAGTGAATGTTTTATGCTGTTACAGAGAAATATACCACTGGGATATATTTGTTTATAATTTTTTTCCTTCTAATATGAGCTTATTCTCACTGCAAGCTTGTTGCATTTTCGTGCAAACATATCTGAGTGTTTGCTTTAAGTACTGTGTAAATTTTATCTTTTAAGACATAATGTAAACTATATAAATTTTTATTTTTAGCTAGTATGAGTTGAAAAAAAGTTAAATTTAGCAGCTACAAATGTTAGTACATTTTTTCCTCTAAAATTAGAGGTGTGTGTTATACACAAATAATTACAATCCTTTCATAATAAAAGAAAGGATTTTAACTTAGATTTTGTAATGATCAAATGGAAGTCAAAAGACAAGTATAGGGCAATTATTCGACATTCCAAGCAATTCAAGACATACACTAACTTCATTAAATAGAGGTTATCTGCTTTTGTTCATTAGAAAATACAATGGTAGTTATATTTTCTATGTTTTAGTATTGGTACTTATTTCTATTAAATGAAGTTCTAGCCAGCAATTATTCTGTAATAACAATAGTTATATTGAATCAGTTATTTTACCAATCAATACAGTTAGAATTAAAATAATTGGATTATTGTTGGACAAATAGCAAATTCATATAATTTTCACCAGGAAATTTTAGTTTCATACAGAAAGAAATAACAGAAAAAATTGCATTATTAAAATAGAACAATTTGATCAGTAAAAGATGAAAAGCGAAGATCATTTCATAAATATGGTATTAACAAAAGTACCTCATTCTCCTCAATTTAAAATATATTTGTATCTATCTACTCAATCCCAATGCCACAGAATAAAGCTGGTTTGAGTTTTTCTTCTCATAGACTGGTTGCCTGACCAAGGCTAAAGAACTTAGTAACTACTATTTACCCAAAAGTGTGTGTGTATGGGTGGGGGAAGAACAAATGGTTTCATACCTTCCCCAAGGGCATTAACCTAAAGTGATTTTTATAGTCAAAAGTTAAGTTGTGTTTTATACACAAATAATTACAGTACTTAATTCGAAGCTAATGAAACCACTTCCCCAATTACAAAATTATTTTATTTGTTTTTTTATTCCATCTTTTTACTTTGACAAGGCTATTTGCATTTCACAGAGTGCTGATACCCTTGAGAAAGGTATGAATCCAACGATTCTCCCTCTAGCTATGGGTAACTAGCAAGGCAGACAGGGCTCTTTAACATCGAAATCGGTTACAATTTGCTTGAAAACTGACCTCATCCTGAATACTGTTTATAGCAGATACTAATAATAAAAAGTTTGATATAACTACCATTCACTGCCTTTCTTTGAATGGAAACAAAGATATCTATGCCTTATAGCAAATTTTAAATGTGTTTTGTGCAATTTTTTAATGTTATTTTATGACCTTAGGTACAGAGTATATGAAGGCTTGGGGTGGGGTTTAAAAATTCAGAAGATTACTGTATACACATGTGCATCATGCAACTCCCTGAAATCTAAATTGAAAACTTTTGTGGCAGGAAATTTTAGGTACACCAGTTAGTCTAGGCTAACTATTTACACACACAATATTTGTATCTTGCATTTGGTAAGTAAGTAAGTAAAGTTGGCGACCATAAGGCTCCCATTTCAATAGCTACTACACAGAGGTGTAGGGGAGGGTGCTAGTCCTTTGAATTGCTCCACTTTACCCTTGATACATACCTTAAATTGCTGAGTGTTAAGCAAGGAGGTATCAAGTACCATTTTAAAAGTCTTTGGTATGATGCGACCTGGGATTGAACCCAGGTTTCCAAGACCATTGGCAAACACTCTACCCACTAGGCCAATGAGCTGAGGTCTCAGAAAATTGCATAAAATGCAAGTATATACAGAATTCCTTTTTCATTCGTTAGCCAAACGTGTATCTTATAAAATTCACTATCAAATGCTTCTCTCTTGATCATGTGTCATCTGAATTTTGATCTTTTCTCCCACTGAAATGCAAACATTGAAAGTAAAAAAAAACAAAAAAAAAAAAAAAAAAACAAGAGAAAATTCTTTAAAATATTAACTTTTTAATCCATAGATAATGCAAATAAGATAACTGTAAATGCAGTTATCCAAAGGTTGTATGACAAGAGCAAAAGATGTGCAGTAACGTTTATGATGGGAAATGAAAGAAAAGCATTTAGAAAAAGTGCACTTACCAATTAATGAAAGAACTTTTACCTGCTGAATGGTTACCTATCAGCAGAATACTGATTTTTTTCCTTGGTGCCAACAATGGTAAGCCTAAACTCTCAGCAATTTTCACTAAACCTGGAAAAAAAAAAAAAAAAAAAAAAAAAAAAAGACAAATGATATTTATTCAGTGATGAGGACTTCATATAAGTACAAAGAAATTAGTTTACAAAATTTATTTCCATCAATATAGTTTTGTGTTTTCCAAAATGCAACATGGAGGATTACCAACATGTCTAGGCTTATTTTATGGCTAGAGGTTAAGGGGATTGCATTCACTGTATGTTCATATTTACATTTTTTGTGTAGTTGTTTAAGAGAGTTTTTTTTGCACAGGGTCCTATCAAATTCAAATAATTTTCTAACAGATCTCTAAATTGGAGCCCTACCATCAAATGCAGTTTAGTGTCAAACTTGGAATACTCCTTTGGACAGCAACGGTGGGGGGTATCACCCTCCCCTTTCTGCAGGGGATACAGTCAACATATTCTAAAATCAAACAATACTCCTGTAACCAAAGAAATAAAAATATTCACTAGTTGTATAAATTTTTCATCATGATTTATAGGTAATTGTAAAATTTTCTGATGCAATTTTAAATTGAATCATTTTCTTTTTAAATTGCAACAAACGATCATATCTTTGGAAAAGGCAAAGGAATTCTTGTAAATTCTTAAGTGATGATAAAACATCTTAAGTGATGATAAAACAATCATATTTCTCTTTATTTCATGAATATGCCTTGGAGTCAATGGTATTTATCTATAAACAAATATCCACAAGAAAATATCAATATTCAATACTTGAATATCAATAGAATGTTACCATGTTCACCTGACATGTAAATCTAAGTACTATAACATGTAAAATTGGAAAATCTAAAATTAGTAAATATCTCCTTAACCCTTTTGATGTATAGAGCAACTAGAGTTGCCCAAATATACTAAATGCATGAGGGCAAGATGCAACTTTAGTTCACATTACTTTAAAATATTAGATCTTGGATGTTATATCCCCACCCCCTGAAAGCAGCCCTTGTTCAATATATCCTGGTCCTAAAAAAAAAAAAAAAAAAAAAAAAAAAAGATACTGCATTACGTCTAAAACTTAAATAAGGCAGTTGTTTTTAGAAGTATCAGTAAATAAAAACTTCTCTTATAAACAAACTTGTGTTATATACTTCCCAAATATGTCTCTTGTTCAATATAACCAGGCCCTAAAATTTGAATAAAAAAATACTTAATTATTTCTAAAACTTTAGAAAACAGTCATTTTTATGAGTATTGGTAAATAAAAAAATTCTCTTATAAACAAGTTATTCACCCTCCAATGCCAATAGTGTATTGCAGTATTGTGATCGAGTAACTCCAATCTTTTAAAATTTTATTTGCAACCTTTTTTTATTTAATGGTCAAAAATGCATTCCAGCCATTAGATTTATTGTCAAATGTGCCACACCAATAGGATTAATGGTTCATCTGAGCAATTAGTTTAAGCAATGCCTTAACTAGTTTAGCAAGAAAGTAAATTGAATTGTTCATTCACAAGCAGAAAAAAAATTTTAAAAATTGAAATAAGGTTAATGGCTACAGGATGTGAAAAAATAAAATAACTGGCAAACACAGTACACATAAAAACCATCATGAACAAATAGAAGCAAAAATTAATTTCTTATTCAGTCACACCTATTTTTTCTTGAAATACAAAATTTTCTTAAAATAAAATGTAATACTGAAAAGCATTTACAGGTAACCAATTGTTTCAGTGATTA
Organism: Sepioteuthis lessoniana; assembly: GCA_963585895.1. Taxonomy (NCBI): domain Eukaryota; kingdom Metazoa; phylum Mollusca; class Cephalopoda; order Myopsida; family Loliginidae; genus Sepioteuthis; species Sepioteuthis lessoniana. Next base: position 19,026 of record CAUZXS010003351.1, read on the forward strand.
TTTATATTATCCTTGTTTGTATCTTCATAAAATTACTGATTATCTACAAATGTTTTAAGAAATACACTCTTACATGACATCTAACATGGATGACTTCAAGACAATCTGTAAATATAAAAACTTACCTATCTCTGGATATTTTTTTAAAAACAGGAGGACTTTTCTGATCTTTTAAAAATCGAACATTTTCAAAAATCATTCCATGTGCTAAACACGTACTTAATACTTTCAAATTAAGAACGCTAACTGCACATTTATGACTCTTTAGAAAGATGCTATTGTTTATTTTGGAAATTGAAGGTTTTATGCGTTTCAAATTAGAGGCACTCATAGTATAATGGTCATCATCATAGAAAATGGATTCAGCAACTCAGATTCAAATTTTGAGCGAGGCTGTTTGGTTATTACATGGTGCTAATACTCTTTGGGAAGGCATGAATCCAATTATAGGTAAATCAGAAGGCAAACTGGACACTCTAACCTTGATATGACAACCAGTCTAGAAGAAGGAAAACTGAATTCAAACTAATTGTAGACCTGGAAAGAGATGGGTTCTGCCAGGCTATTCCTGCCCAAGACATTCTACATGTGTAGCACTAATGACACACACACAAAGAAAAAAAAGAAAAAAAAAAGAAAAAAAAAACTTACAGAATCAGAGAGAGAGAGGTGTACCAAATTATAATGACAAAGATTTATACAGCTTTCATCAATATGAGATGCTCATAACAGGGCTATGTCTAAAATAAATTCCAATGAAACAGAAGCAGGTTTTTCAAAAATATTTTTCATTAGACCAACTTTTAAAATATTTGATATAATGTGAATTACTTCAAAATTTATCACTTGATATAGCATTAAAATCCTGATTTTTGTTTTTCACATTTCATTCAACATTTCCATACTTAATATTTGATTTCTAGTGATGTAATTGATATTAAATAAAGCTCTTTCCATCTTTTATAGTGAAAATGACCAGAATAATTAAAAATGCTAAGCTTTCTTTTATGAAATGATTGACGTTTTGAAAAGTGTGAGAAATTAGTCACACACAGCAGATCAATGATTTTGTTAAAAAAAACAACCCAAAAAACAAACTTCTTCAAAGTTATTTTTAAACCAGTCACATGCACAAAAAAAAAAAAAAAAAAAAAAAAAAGAGAGAGACATTTTTAAAATAGAAATATTGCAACATAATTCAAGTATGAACAAATATGGTTTCATATTTCAGGATTACAATTAATCAAGATTGTAATTTTGTCAATGGTATTTGTTTATAGTTAGCTTTTTCTTTTTTTTAAATATCTGTTTTACTTAATGTAGATTGAAGATTACAACAGGAAAGTGTAGGGAAAAACTAAAATGAAATGTGAAACCTCTGTTATGACCACATTGAAAATGTGATCAGAAAATGAATGAGCCAAGAGTGGTGGTGGTGGAGTTAAAAACAAAAAGAATAGAGAGGGGTGTGGCTGAAGAGAAGAAATGAAATAAGAATGTGTTGCATTCCTTTGTGCAATAAGTAATTATATGAATAACTGATGTGCACATGTATGGATAGGCAACTCTTGCTGAAAAAAAGTTGGGGGGGAAAGGGAAGAGATTATGCTAAAAAAGGGAGTGGAGACACAAAGAAAGAAAGTGCTAGAGATGAGAAAGGAAGAGAAAGAATGAAGATGGAGGAGGTGGAAGAGGAGATGGGATATGCAGGAAAGAATATACAGAGAAGTGAAAAGAGAATGTTGAGGATGGCAAAGAAATCAATATAGTCATTTTGTATCAATGGAGGAGGAGGCATTGTTATTGCCAGAAAGAAAAGCTAGGGATGGAGGATGGGAAGAAAAATAGAAAAAGAAAGGAGACAAGAGTAAGGGAGCAAAAGAAAGTTTATGTGTACAAATAAGCATAATGAGTAGAGGCAGGCAACCCTACATGCAGAATGAATGATGCTGGCCTGATATGTATCTTCATGGCTATTCTGTGCAATCAGTAGTTGCAAGATTGATATGCTATTAAACCAAAAAAAATCTTTGTGGGTTATTCAATGCCAAAGCCATCCTTGTAGAAGAACAGTAGTGGTACCTATTGCTAGGGAGATAAAGGGGTTCACACCTTTCACAAGGGTATTATTGAAGTTTAAACTAGCATATTACAATGTCACAGTCCAGGATATTAGCCACTGTGCCATGGGGGACTTCTCACTTTGCATAATTGGAGAAGGAAAGAAGCTAGAAAATATCAGTTTAAAAATGTTTTGAGCTTGTAGCTTGAAAGTAGAAATAGTAGGATGAAGGACATACAGATTGTTGAAGTTCAATGTAAAAATTAATAAAATAGAAGTATAGTAGGAGGAATGGTTTTACAAAAAGCAGAAAAGAAGAGCGAGAAAAAGTGAGTGAAGATGGGGTGGGTGGCAAAGTAGTAAGGAAGAAAAAAAAAATTGAGACTGTGAAACAAATATACAGTATTTCACAAAAATTGCAATCATTTGAGGGTGTTTCAGAAATATTGATATTATTTTGTAATTCAATATCTTGACCAATTCTCACAGAAATGATCTCCAATTTTAACAGCATATGTAAAAATAACTCAAAATCCTGTTTTGTTTTTTCTTTTCATGAGTAGAAATTTTTTTTTTTTTTTTTTTTTTTTTTTTAAATAGCATATCAACCTTTGTAGGTCATTTAATACCAAACTCATCTTTGTAGAAAAACAGTAGTGGTACTATTTAACCCATAGTTAGAAGGAATAAGGAAGTTCATATTTCTTCTAAGGGTATTAGTGTATAAGTGAATGTAATAGTAGTATAGAAATTCCATTCACTGGAAAAGGAATGGTGTTTTGTGCATTAGAGTATGCTCAAACACAGTTGAACAAGACTGTGCAGCCATGCATTTGTCAGGAAATTTGCTAAAAATACACCAAATACAACACAGATTTGGACACAGCACATAAGTTTAAAGAGGAAGGCTGTCTGTGCAGGGCAAAAGGAGCTGGATGACCACCTTTATTGAAAGAAATGGTTGCAAACTTGTGAAATCATTCATGAAATCCATATACCTTTGATTTTTATCAGACAAATTTTGAGGATTAAATCTTATTTTGCTCAATATTAACCCCATTTAGTTTCATTTGTCTAGTGTAACATAGACTAGATAAATGAAACTAAACAGTTATTCAGATATCTAAATTTCAAATGATATGGAATTTTTTTTTAAACAACCTGTATAACAAGAAGAGATAAGTAGTAAAGAAGACAATGAAGAAAGGGGAAACAAAGAAAAAGATATGTAAGACAAGAGTAAAAGGAACCTCTAGCAGAAAAAAGGAAGAAAAAAAAGGGGGGAAATCCAAAGTTTAGGACAAGGAGCAGATTGGAACAATAGGAATTTTCTATGTCAAAGTATAAAGGTCAATGGATTTGAGGTCAGGATAATCCAAATATGGGAAAATAAGCAAACTTTACCCTCATTTAGTTGTCTTATCTGAAGGAGTGAGGTATTTATCTGCTCTGTAGGAGAGCTTTGAAATTTGAACTGTCAAAAACAGTCAAATAAAACCTAATAGTAATGTCTCTTTACATCAGCTTCAACATTTCAAAGTATTAGAAGCAGAAGGCAAAATACAGAGCATATTTTTTTTTAAATTTGATGTTTAAGATATAGTGTGAAGAAACAACTCAAAATTCTGTGTTTAAACACCTTTTCTTTTCCAGTGAATAGTGTTTCTATACCTGAAAAGAAAAAAAGCATAAAACATTAAACAGAATTTTTAGTTGTTTCTACACATCCCAAATGTTATAAATTTTTTTGAAATACCCTGGATGATTGAGGGTAAAAAAAAAAAAAAAAAGTACATATTGATGATCTTGAACAATCCTCTCTGTTGTCAGTACCAAGAAAATCTGACAAATAATTACTTACATTAGTAGGAATTATTTAGTTTGGTTTATTTAATGACATTTTGATTTGTAACGGTTTGATTATAATTATAACTATTTGTCTAATTTGAACATAGTTATATGGCTTTAAGTATTCCTCTCTGATACTATACACAATTAATGGTTTCAAATATTCCTAATATTAATACTTTTCAAACAGATCCACATCCCTAAAGCTCATGATATAGCATAGATAGTTTCATTTTAGGGCATTAAAAAATTTCTCAGTGGAATATAGATTAAAACCTTTTCAGAAATGACCCTAACAATTGTTGAAAGTTAGCTAAAAAAATGACAGAGCCTTAGTCAGAGAGATGGACTGACAATTTGGTAAATTATAACATGTTTTTTTTTTATTCTTGAGTCCTTTAAAGAAAAAGCTAATGGCTTAAAAACACTTTAGTGCAATCACTCAAAAAGGTAGATAATGGGTCATATCACAACAGAATGTGTGCAATCATTCGAGTTGAATCCAAATATACACAACTGCAATCTCATGAGCTAAGAAGAGAAAAAAGATCATAGAGAAAGCACAAACAATCAACATATTTGAATTATCAATCTATATTTCTGAAATGAAGCATTGTCATTATTCTCTACTCATAGCAAACAGCTATACTCAAGCAAGATACCAACAAGGCATGAACAGTGGAATCAGAACAGTCTACTCCAGTGAAGCATATAAAGGGTTAAGTTCTGAATTCCTGGAAGGTTACTGAGTACAATAAAAGACACCTAAAGGTCAGAGAGCACAGAGGTCAAAATGTGAGAATAGCAACCAAAAAGATTATAGCAGTCTACAATGTGTAGATAATATCATCTGAATATTATTTCCAAAAGTAAACACAAAGTTAATTAATATTCATTTTTCAATTAAATTTTTTCTCTACATCACAGAAAAAATGTTTTTTTTTCATCATGAACATTCAACAACTTAGGCAACACAAAGTTCTCGATTAAGGAAAGAATAAATTTGGTAGAATTTAATTGGTAATAAGAAAGGCATAAAGAAAAAAAGTAAAGCTTTTTGTGATCTTTTCATGGACTAATATTAGAAAAATATTAAAATTGATTTTAATAGCATGTCAACCTGTCTAGGATTATTTTACATTGAGTAGTTAAAGAATCAAATTCTTAGCCCTCCCTGACAGGGTAGAATTGGGTAAATACCTAATACATAAAATAAGCACCTATAAATGCAATTGTATATAGAAACATTCTTTCTACTCAAAGCAAATAGCTAGAGATTTTACTCATCTATTTGATCACCAGGATGCAACCACAACTCCAGACAGAAACCATTTGATTATTCACAAAATTGTCATATCAATGATTCAGAAATACATTAGTATTTGTTATTAAGAGCAGTTAAAGTGATTCAGTCATAATGAGGTTCTGTAAAACTGATATTTTTTACATTTCATTTTGGACATCATCAAGGTGTACTAACAGCACATATTTCCTTGACTCACTCTTGCCATACATCCCTATTGGCCGTTACTCTTGGTAGGTCCTCTAGACAGCATCCAGTGTTTGCACAGAATTGATAAATCTAAGTTTTTGCTGGTCGCCCAGCATTGGTATGTCCATGTTTTGGAGTCCATTGGAGAATGTGCTTATGAGTTTGTCCTTACTTATCCCACAGTGCCCATCATATCTGGATCATCTTACTTGGATGATGAGTAAGATAGAAGGTAAGTGGCCCCACAACTACTCTTTTGTAGAGTGCTGTTTACTCAATTAACAAAATACATTTAAAATAAACAATTCAAAATGAAAAGACATTGGTTTTTGCTACTCTTTAAGAAAACTGCTTGGGGTTATAAGAAATCATTTCATCATCATCAAGTTGTGCCGCCAGCACGGATATCCCTGACCCTCTCTCGCCACTTCTCCCTATCATTCATCACTTTTGGCAGGTCTTCAGGGTTACATCTCGTATCCTCACATAGCTGCTGTATGTATGTTCGAGTTGGTCGTCCTGCTTTTGCTTGGCCATATGCGGGGGTCCATAGGAGTAAGAAATAGACACTTCTATTTGAGTTCAAATCTTGAATGAGGCAGTTTCCATGTCATTTACCTTGAGAAAGCTATGGATCCAACTATTCTCCTTCACCTAGTAGGGCAGACTTGACTCTTTGACCTTGGCATGGCAACCAGTTTAAGAGAAGAAAAACTTTAAATTCAAAACCAGTTGTAGACCTGGAGAGGGATGGGTTCTACTAGACTATTTCTGCTCAAGACATGCAACAAAAATAGAGCCCTTACAACTCAATAAGGAAAAATTCCAACCAGGAGGACATTTTTAGGGCTTCAGAGAGGAATTGGAAGCATATATTCTAACAGTTAGAATGTAAGTCTTTCTACAATTCTACAAAGTAGTTTTTGAGCCAGACAATCTTAGAAGGTGAAGGAATAACATTCTGAAATATGATAAAAAAGATACTGAGGCAAAATAGGATTGGGAACAACTGATTTATAACTTGATTCTAATTTGCAAATATGATTTAGGGTCTGAATCTAGATGCAAATCAAAGACTAGTCTAAAAGATAAAGACATTTTTATCATTTGCTTATTAATCTATAAATAGAAATATTTCTGAATAAATTTAATATCTAATAGAACAAACATTCAGCCTTTCTTAAATGAAAACATTTAGACGTTTCAAATATTAATCAAGAAAGCTAATATATATATCTATAGTATTTGATTTTATTAAGTTAGTAACCTTTGGGATTTGAACTGACAACTAAATTAGAGCATACAGTTTTAGCTTCTATGTGAAGCTTCAATTTCTTCTCTATACGAATCTATAAAACATATCCATTTTTTTTAAGTTGTCAAAAATAAAAATAAAAAATTGGTTGGTTATTTGATTTAATGATATATCAACCCTTGTGGGTTATTTTATGCTAAATCCTGTTTACATATAGGATTTGTAAATGATTAATTTGTAGGAAACTATTTTTAAATGAGTTAAAGCTCATTTGTTTGCACACAGTTAAATGGTTTCAAGTATTGAACACTAGTAATTCTATTCATCAAATATTCCAATCTAATATAAATAATTTGCACACAGCAGTATGAATTTCATTGTTTTTCATAAATGACACTTTTGTTTTTTGTTTTATTTTTTTTCTTTTCTTGCATTTTATTTTTGATGTTTTTTATCAAAATGCTTTGACTGTTTGTACATCTGACAACCATTAAATGGATTGGATTGGAAATTAAAAAACCAAAAAAACCTGACCAGGAAAATTAGTCGAAAATTAATGTTTTAGCCACTAATGGAGCCTTGGAACTAAATAAGTTTTGCTCCTATGAGAGCCATGTATATATTTCTAAATAAAATTCTCTATAAATATACATCAGCTCAAAAAGCCATGCATAGCATGATAATCATCATTGTAAGAAATGGAATTGGCAACCAGAGTTCAAAACCTGGATGTGGCTGTTTGCATTTCATTTCAAACTAATGCCCTTGAGAAAGACATGAATCCATTTATTCTCCTCCCCAGTTATGGGTAAACAGTATAGCAGACTGGGTTCTTTAGCATTGCTTAGAAGAAAAACAAAGTTAAAACCAGCTGTACTCCACTAAAAAATTGATCTTGTGTTACATCCTGCCTGTGGTGGAGTGGTTTGGTAAATACATATACCCACTCAAAATTCAAGCAATACCCATTTTATCATTAAAAGAGAGAAATAAAGTGAAATATATTGCCATTTGCATGGTTATTTCTCAAGTGGAATTTTTAAACTGATCTATTTTTAACCTGTAGATGGAACCCCAACAGGTACAAACACACCAAGTCAGAGCAGACCTGAAACCAATAGCAATGAAGGAGTACTCCATATTCCCCAGATTTGCAGAACTGGAGCCTCACTATTAGATGCAATTTAGTATCATAGCCAGAACACACCTTTTTGTTGGGTAAGTTTTACTCTTCTGTAGGAGGATACAGTCACAGTGTATTTTAAGCCTCACTGACAGGGAGATGTTAGTACAAGAGTTTAATCAAGTGAAACATTAAATTAAAAAATTTGCTACAACCTATTTCAACAAGATATTTTAAAATCTATATGAATCAGATTACTTGATTTTATTTTTTAAAACTGAAGAAATAGAAAGCCATAAATGTGTTACCTAAATAAGAATTTATATGAAGGGAAAAAAGAAAAAAAATTGTTCCCATTTTAAGAAATTGCAGAACAGTTCAAAGCAAAGTTTTTTAAGGTACATGAATTTATATATCTCATACACATACAAAAAGCTATTCAATAAATTAATTTTAAACATGCCAAATAATTGTTTTTTTCAATAAATGTTACTTCTGCATTGTTTGGAATTGGATTTAGCAAAAATCATTTTAAATCTCACATAAATATTTCTTTTGAGGCTGTTCAAAATGGTCACAAATAAGACAGAGTGATCAAGATTTGAACAGAGGTCTATCATGAAATTTTTGGTAGTTGATAAGTGCAAACCATGTAAAATTTACAGAAGAATGTGTGCTATTTACAGAGAAGTATGTTTTAATCAAAAACATCTTTATAAATGAGAAACATTGGTTTGCACAGTGAGCAAGTCAAAAAAGCAGTTCCTGGAGTGGAAACACACTGACAATCTGGTAAAGAAAAGGCTCTAGGTGCAGCATTCAGTTAAAATGGGCATACTGACAGTCTTCTAGAACATGAAAGGACCTAGCACTATAGATTTCCATACAAAAAGGTGCAATTGTAAACAGTTCTTCCTATTGCTAAATCCTTAAGCAAAATTCACATTATTTATTGAATAACCCCTCTCTGTGTGTGTGTTATATAAGTAAAGTTGGCGAGGGTAAGGGTAAACCAAAGGCTCCCTTTTCAATAGCTATAAGACCAAGGTGTAGGAGAGGGCGTTACTCCTTTCCCTGCTCTACCTAATGCAAGGCAGCATGAAGTAACATTTTTTGAGTCTTTGGTATGGCTCAACTTGGGATTGAACTTTGGTCTCACAAGCCATTAGCAAACACTGTACTCACTATTTATAAAATAAAATTGGAATGAATAGAATTTCGTAGCAAACCATTTCCTATATAATGGTCATGTTTTCTAAAATTTTAAAAGTATTCAGTTCCCCCCTGCAAAAAAAAAAAAAATAGATAATTAAAATTATTTAATGAGTAGGGTTTTGAAAAGTCATAATACTAGTAAATTTAACAGATATCACATCTTACTGAAAAGGTAGCTATGGACAAAACTTAGTAAGTAGTCATAATTTTGAGTAACTAAACATATCACTAAAAATTTCAAGAATATACTAAACTTTAAAAAATTTAAGGATTCATATAACAAATTATCTCCCATTCAATCATTTAGATTATGAGATGGTTTAAAAATGAAAAAAATGGGACACACACATATATATATATATCAGACACACACTCTTAAAAATCATTTATCTATTCACTTAAACCCCCCATTTGCAGCATGTGACACACAATTTAAAATTTATTTTTTTTTTTTTACATGGTGTACAGCTGGTTTGAATTCAGAGTTTTTTTTTCCCCTCCTAAATTGGTTGATCAACTGAAGCTAAACCCAGTCTGCCCTACAATTCACCCATAGTTGATGGAGGTGGGATATAACAGGTAGATTCATGCCTTTCCCCAAGAGCATTAGCAAAGTTTTTTTTATGTACACAGTCCCATCAAATACGAATCATTTTTAAACAAAGCTATTTAATAGATGGGGGTCCTCTACCCCCCCTATCCAGAACTGTAAACTAGGGCTGTAGAATATACTGACTGCATTTCTGCAGAGGGTTAAGACCCCCTACCTAACAAGTATCCCAAATATGATACTAAATAATCTGATGGTGAGGTTCCAGTAATGCTGGAGCTTTACGAAATGCAGAGTATCTCTTCATTGCCATGGCTCTACTATAGCCTGGAATGGTAGCACCTGAAAAGATCCTATCTATGAGTCAAACAGAACTGTGCAAACAAATGACTTTTGCTTAATTGAATTGTTTGAAATAAAACTGTTTGATCATTGAACTGAGTGTAAACAAATGACTAATATTCAATTGAACTGTTAGTGATATATAGCAATACTTGGAACCATTTAATCTAGTTGACTTATGTTTATAAATCATATGTATTTAACATATGAATAAATTAGATTTGGCATTAAATAGCCAACAATGGTTGATATGCCGTAAAACCAAACCAAACAAATCTATTTATGCTTCACAATTTGAACCTATAAAATTTAAAATGCTATACTATTCCTAAGTAGAATTTGTGGTATCAAATTTATTTTTAATAAGATACATCAAATTCAATGAGTTGGGGTCCTTATTAACTTTGGGAGGTTAATTTCAGTAGAAAAACCAACACCTGAAATTTCCCTTAACACAAATTTTTTTTTTAATGGAAAAATTTCCAACCAAACAACCTGGAGAACAAATGTACGAATACAATAAAGAATATTCTTATCTTGAGTCATCATTTTAGCTTATTAAGTTGTCTATATAAGATGTGGGTCATGGAATGGAGATTGGAATGAGTAAGCAGAGTTCAAATTTCACTTAAGGTTGTGTTCCCTTTGCTCTTGAAAAAAGACATGAATCCATCTTTTATCCACCAAGCTATAGGTAAAATAGAGCAGACTGAGCTCTAGCTTTTTGTGGGAAGTCTAGAAAAACAGCCAAATTCAAAAATAACAGTTGAAGTCTCTAAAACTGTTTGACAACAAGAGTGCTAAGTTGTAACATACCTTGTCTTTTACTTAGATATCAATTGCTGGATGAGCAACAGCTAGTTTCCAATACAACATTACCCTAGCCTATACTCGGCTCCATCCAAAGATCCATGGTCCTAGAAGAATAATGGATGTCAGCATAAAGCTGTTGGAAGAATTTATTAAGCTTTACTTTAGGAGATATTTTAGTATTAGTAGATTGACTGATCGATCTTTACAGCATGTCAACCCATCTAGGATTGTTTTATACCGAATTAGGGAACTGCAATCATTATACATTTATATTTATATTTTTTTGCATAGTTGTTTCTTAAATTTTTTTCTCTGGTACATGGTCCAAGCTAAAATGAATAATTTTTAAACACTTGATTCAATGATGGGATCCTAACAGGTACTATACTATGACTCTAGATCAGAATAGACTTGGGAGAAATAGCAATGAAGATGAACACCACACTCCCCAGATTTCCAGAACTGTAACCTAACCATCAGATGCAGTTCAGAGTCATTTTCAGGACACTTCCGCTTTTTTTTTTGGGGGGGGGGTATTTACTTCTCTGTAGGTTATACAGTCAGTGTATTTTAAGCTCTGCTGACAGGGTGTGATTAGGAGATAGAACTGAGAAAATATAACTTTATAAGTGTTCTGTGAAGACAATTCTAAAAAGTAAAGTGTGAAATTTAGTTGAGAATAGAAATATCTATATATGTTTAGTCAGGATATCAAGATTGATGTCAATGAAATTTTGTATATAATTTGCGTATTATACAAAAAAAGATAAAGGAAAGGATGGGGAGATTTGAAACTTTCACTTGAAATTCTTTTATGGAGCTTTTGGATGAATAAAGCTCAGTTTTCAAGGTATATAAGTGAGAAACTTGACCAGCTCTTGTGATCACCAAGATGAAAGAGATGATGAAACTTTTGATAATCTTGGCTCTAATGACTATCCTTTTTCAGTTACTCTTAAGGATGAGTGATTATTTAACTGTGAGCAAACAAATATTAAATTGAATTGTTAGTGTTATATAGCAATACTTGAAATCATTTAACTGTGCAAAAAAATGAGCTCTGACTAATTTTAAAAAGTGTTATCTGCAAACTACTTGTTTACAAATCACATAATATTTTTATATAAACAGAATTTGGCATTAAATAACATACAGGAGTTGATATACAGGAAAACACAACCAACTAACATCAAGAGCTTATGTTACCCTGTTGATAGAGCTTAGAATATCCTGACTGTATCACCAGAAGGGTAAGACCCTTCCAAAAAAAAGGTGTCCTGGTTATGACGCTAAACTGCATTTGGGGGTGAGGTTCCACTTCAGGAGATCTGGGAAGTACCCCATTTATTTGCATTTTAGAGTTCTGTCTATGGATCAAATAGATTTGTTTGCAAATTATTTGTATTAGATAGGAATACTTTATATCATAACTGCATGTAAAACAAATCTTAGCAAAAATGTAAATATAAAAATACTATAAATGTAATTTCCTAACCTAAGCATAAAATACCACCAGATGGGTTGAAATGTCATCAGAAAAAAAAGAACTTATGATATATATATATATATATATATATATATATATATATATATATATATCAATCATGCCCATTATATTTTTTTTTCATGTACTTCTGGTTGATTATTTTCTGAAATAATTCAGTATTTCTAGCTTTAGTAGAAATCAGTTAATATCTTTCTATAAAAGCAGCATACACACACAATTCAATTTTCTATACTGCAAAAGTACACTTGGTTGATTTATGCAGCAGACAAGAGTTTTACACAGGAGATAAGGCTTATACTAGACATATAATAAAGAAAATGAAAATCCTGATATATGAATCACATGAATTTCTTTTACAATATAGTAGATAGAATTATTTTTGTTATACACAGATGTGATTGAGATACATTATCCATCCAGGTTGATCACTTGATATAAAAAGTGAACTTGTTTTCAAATAAAATGAATTATATTCATAACACATCATTGGAAATTCATTGAATTCAATTTCAAATCAAATATTTTCTCAAAGAAACTGTAGTAATAATGATTATTACTAATTTGAATTCTTTCAAGAACTAATTTATTTAATCACTGAACTAAATTTAAAGAATATCTGTTTCATAAGTAAAAGAAAATGAGCTCAAAATATCTCTGAACTTATCCACTACAGAGGGGTAAGACAAAACAAAAACATGTAAGAGTCTAGTTCAGGAGAGTGTGGAGTACCCCTTCATTGCTATTACTCCCAAGTCTACAGACCTGGAGTGGTAGTACTACCTGTGGATCAAATAGCTAAGTTTAAAAATGATTCATATTCAACAGGACAAAAAAAAACAAAAAAAAAAAAACACACACACACACACAAAAAAAGAAAAAAATGAATATGATTCTCTAACCACAAGACATGAAATAACCCTAAATGGTTTGACATGCTGTTAAGATCAATCAAAATATCTCTAATATGTTAATTTTTTTTGCTAGTATTAAAACCTAAAAGATATTTTTATTTTACTTCTCATAATATTTAAGAAATACAATTACAAATTAAAAACAAATGTCATTTAGTTAAACATCTTAAAATACTTTAAACTAAAAAAGAAAGTGTCATTGCAAGAAATCAATATAGAAAAAGAATTTGTACTACATTTAAATCCTCTTATTTTACTTTTATCTTACAGATAAAATTAAAGTTATACAGCAGTTTTTTTAAAACAGGTTTAAAGAAGTCCTCAAAAGCAACAGATTTATTTTATCTATAATAAAAGGGAATCTAGCAAAATAAAATGGTTTAGTGTAATTTATTTGTTTAACAGCATAACTCCTTATGAGTTATTTAATAACAATTTAATTCATTTATAAAAGGTTAGTAATCATAACAATATCTTCAAAATTAAAATGATATTAAAAAAATGAAAAACTGGACTTGTTTTCTTCAGTTATGACATCAAGTATTCCTATCTAATACAAATAATTTGCACAACAGTTATACGAGTTTAAGCATTCCTATCTAATTTATATACAATTATATTGTTTCAAGTAACTCTTTATTTAATAACCATTTGTTTGCACATGGTTATATGGTTTCAAGAAATAAATAATAATCCTTATTAAACAATTATAACTTCAAGTAATTATTCTTGATACAAATAATTTATACGAGGATCATTAAATAAGTTTCCAGACTTTTTTGTATGGGCACTTTTATTGATAGTATACACATGAAACTCTAGTCCCCTTCAAAGTAATCTCCTCTGGCTGCAATGCACTTGTACCATTCCAACAACTTCTGGAAGGCCCCATGGAAGTCCTCTTGTGTGAGCGTGTCAATGACCTTCGTCACAGCCTCTTTTTTTTTTTTCCTTGAGCTTAGGGAATAAGCAAAAGCCACAGGGAGCAAGGGAGGGTGAGCAACTGTCTTGATGCCCATCTTGGTTAAATAGTCTGTGACAAGGATGGAGTTGTGGACTGCTGCATTGTCTTGTTGGACATGCCACTGACCCGATTTGAAGAGTGCTGGCCTCTTCCGACGGAATCTCTTCCTGAACTCCCTTAAAACCTCAACATAGTAACCCTAACCCTTTGGCCAATCAACTCTGGTGTATTGACTTCCTTACTCCTCCCACACCTCTCATCATCCCTCACAGACTCCCTGCCTTCCTTGAATCTCTTATGCCATTCAAAAACTGATGTTCAATTCATGCAACATGGTCCAAAAGCAGTCTAAAGCATTCCATATGTTTCTGTGGCATGTTTTCCAAGTTTAAAACACAATTCTATTGCATATCGTTCTTCTAAAGTGTCCTCATGTCCAGATTGCATTTTTGAAATTCACCAGCTGTGACAATCAGGCTTTAGTAGGGTGTATTTCAATTCCTGCTGTAGCTGTTCATTTAAACCTGAAATCATAAAAATTGGTCAGTCATCTCATAAGATGTATAGCAATAGTATACTGAATTTTCAAGAGTCTACGACAATTTTAAATGCCTGTACAAAAAAAAAAAAAAAAAAAAACAGTCTGGAAACTTATTAAATGCACCACATATGTAGTTAAATGTTTTCATGTATTCCTATGTAACATTAATAATTCTATTTAATAATGATATTTGTGTGCACACTTACATGGTTTCATGTAATTTTCAAAAAGATTTATTTGCTTCATAGATGGGAGCCTAACATATATTACACTCTCAGTCAGAATCCACCTGGAGTAATGGCAATCAAGAGGTACTGCATACTCTTCAGGACTGAAGCCTCACCACTAGATCCAATTTAGTGTCATATCCAGGGCACCCCTTGGGGAAGGTTCTAACTCCACTGCAGGGGATATACTCAACATATTCCAAGCCTTGTTGACAAGGTGATTAAAACAATTCAGAAACTGATTATAAAATGTGGCACAAGACTATAATCAAAGAGCCACCCAGTTAGGACTGACCTCTCTACAGCAGCTTTGAGATGTTTGTTAATGCTCTCTATGATAAGTGCCTAAGCTACTTATATGAATTAACTTTGCATATATGAATATATATATATATATATATATATATATATATATAGTCACAGCTATATATGAATATAGTAAGATTTGAGGTAAATTTATTGTATTACATTAATTGATCTTATAAGATAGCTTTTCCTAATCCATTTTATTCAAATCTTAAATTCTAAATTTACCAGATAAATTTATTGGACACAGTAAGAAAATAATGAAGTAAATTTTTTTATCAAGTAAAAAAAAAAAAAAATGTATCCATATTGATATATCTTATATACATAGCATTAGTATAAATTTTATTGGGTCTTTTCCTTACAAATACACAAATAATGATATAAAGATTAGTAATCAGTATTGTTGTAAAGGATGTATTTAAAAAGAATGTCTTGTATAACTATTTAGGAAAAGATCAAGAACAGTCAGATTTCAATTAAACATACTTATATCAAACAGAAGATCCTCATTTTGTTTTGTTTTTTTTTTTAAATAAAAAAAGTTTTCAGATTGTTAGTAAGGTAAGGCACAACTGAAGAGATTAAAACAGAGAAAGATTATACAGTATGTAGTAGAAATACCTTCCACATTTTAAACTGTCACTTATGTGGTACTAGAGAACTTAGGCAAGTGGTAATGGTAGCTCCATTAAGCTTACCCTCCCCCCTGATACAATCAGTTATGACCATGGCTTGAACTGGTGCACATGTTTACTGTTGAAACGTTTTTTCAAGACTGGTGAATATGAAATTGCTACACAGCTTTTTGTGCTCATTTCATGTTACGTTGGAATGATGCTTTTCTAGATAGAAAATTGATACAGTTATGGGTTGAAAATCTAATCCTAAACAGCATTCTTCTGACGTAACATAAAAGGAGCACGAAAAAGTTCTGTATAGCAATTACAGATTCAGTTTTAAAAAATGTTTCAACAGCAAATGCAGTGTGCACCAGTCCAAGCCATGATTGTGGTTGATTGTATCTGAAAGTGATAAAAAAAAAAAAAAAAAAACAATTGTAAAATACTAGCTAGATGGATTTACCATTGTCACTTAGCTAAGTTCAATTGCACCACACAGGTGACAGTTTAAAATGTGGCAAGTATTTCTGTCACACCCGTTATCATGTTGAAATAGTATCTGTACAAAATAAGTGAAGTGTTTTATCTTACACACATACACATATACAGCAACTTTAGATTAGAATGACTGAGCAATAACTCCATATTGGTGACATTCACAACTACAGAGCCAAGAAAAAATATCTCTAGTTTAGTTGCACTCTAAAATCTAAGACAAATATAGAAGTGTGTGGATATGATTAAAGTAACTAAAAAGAAAGTCAATGTTATGAAGATGATGTTAATAAATATTGAAATATCAATGAAATAAGAACTCTTGATATTGAAACATTGATCATCTAAAAGGTTTACTTTTCAGAGATGCTTATATTTCTTTGATTTAAAATTGTCTTATGGACAGAGTGTTTATATGCTAAGTAAATTTAGGTCATAAAATAGACTTGTCTGCAATATATAGAGAGTTTATCCTTATGAAATTGAAAAAACACAGATGCATTCTTGCCTGTATCACTATTAGCAATTAATTTTGTTCATAGTGCTAGAAGCATTCAAATATTCTCAAGCAATCTTCAAAACTACTGTCAGTAAGGTTTAGACTGTATCCCCTGCAGAGGGGTAATACCACACACCACAAAATGGAGTGTCCTGGATATGATACTAAACTGTGAGAGTAGAGTACTCCCTTCATTGCTATTATTCCCAAGCCCACTTTAACCTGGAGTGGTAGTATCTCTTAAGGTCCCCTCAATAGGTACCAACTCAACTAAACAAAAAATGTAAATATAAATGTACAATGAACACTATTCTTTAACCTCTAGGCATAAAACAATCCCAGAAGCATTGACATACCATTAAAATCAATCTTCAAAATGCTAATAGAAAAAAATATGTTAGAGACAACTGTTTACACAGAATTATTAACAAATTAATATGTATTTATTCATTTTGAATCGAATCTGTCTAAATACCAAACCATTATGTATTAAACTTATAATTGATAATGTGCATACAAACATGACTTTTTTTTTTTAAGAGGAAAAAAAAAAAAAAAAAAAAAAAAAAAAAAATCACAAATGGCAATCAATTTACAAAATAAAAAATAAACATATGCTGGTACGAGTAGTGTAATAGTTATTGTGGTAGGAAATGGGAACTATGAACCAAATCGGTAATATAACGCAAATATTCCTTGAGAAGGAGTATGTATTCAACTATTCTCATCCAGCTATGGAGAATGGTATGGAAAACTGGGCTCTTTAACCTTGATATGTCAACCAGGCTAAGAGAAGAAAAACTGAATTCAAACTGGTTGTACCCTGCTTAAAAACTGACCTTGTGTTGTGTCCTGCTCAAGGGTAAATAAATACATATCATTGAAGTCTATTATACAAGTCACTCTTATTAACCCTTTTGCAGACAGAGCAACATTTTTGTTGATTATGCAGTAGCTCAATGTGAGACATTTTCCTAATGGCTGCTTTTTGACCAATTCAATGCTAATGTACAGGAACAACTAGGATTTTGTAAAATATCCAAAGTAAGTGTTTTCTGAAAATAACTGGGGTTCAATCCCAGGTCGAGTCATACCAAAGACTCAAAAAAAAAATAAAAATAAATAAAAAGAATAGATAAATAGATAAATAAATAAATAAATAAATAAATAAATAAATAAAAAAGGTTGTGCTTAACACTCAGCACAAGGTATGTATCACGCGTAATGCAAAGCAATCCTGGGAAAAGAGTAGCATCCTCCCCGACACCTCAGAGTAGTAGCTATTGAAAAGGGAGCCTTCGGGTCATTCAAACATGGACCATAAAACACGAGATATTTCTTTCTTCAAAAAAATCTTTTTCCTTATATAAGCAAACAGAAAAGAGTTTTTGTTTCTTTTTAATTTTGTCCAATACACAAATACAAAATCACAAATCAAATAATTTTGTGATAGAGTTAAGCGTTAACTGATTAGATAAAAAAAAAAAAACAACAATCCAGTGAACATTGTATACATCAGTAACAAAGATGCATCAGGTGATTTTGGAGTGGCTGTATTTTTCAGTGGATGTGGCACAAAAGAAAAAGAAATCATTAAGTTGAAGATAAAAGTATTGAACTATCCGATTATTCTTGGTATAAGCCATAAATAACTTGCTGTCTGAAATAAATACCCATCAATGTCACATTCTGGGAAACTGAATCTTCTAATTACTATAAAAACCTAACTAATATAATTCATTTAACGTGATATCTCCAAGGAAAAGGGACATTTTGCCAATGTTGGATTTGCCTATTTGGAACTTTGCCCTTTCTGGATTTAATGCTGAACAGGATTGTGTAATCTTTGACTGAGGACTTGATACCAATCGTTTTTGGGTTGATTAAAACAAAATACACCTTTTCACTAATTTATTTTCTGTATTACCATTTAATATGTCACACCTAAAAACAAAAGAGAAAGAAAAAGCATTTAGAGTTTGGTTTGAATAGTTTAATTTCAGTCATCAGTACAATTACCTCTATGTCTAATTTTTTTTCTTTTTTTAAACACCTAAGTTAATTTGTACCTACTTATGTGATTTACAATTTTAAAAAAAATTCTTAAAGAAATATTTTCTTTAAAGGGCACCTATTTTATTTAAGAATGATTTTGGAATTGCTGTATTTTACAATGGACGTGGCACAGAAGAAATTATCTAAACTGAAGATGGAAATTTTGAACAAGATATGTATATCTTTGTTTAAGAGGAAAAAAAATGTTTTAAATTATAAAGAAATAAAATACCTTTTTGGACAAACAGAAGACAATTAAGTAAAAAAAAATATGTATATAATAAGACTAGCTAGGTTTGTACTTATGACAGTAGTTCTTCAAATGCAAAACATCTAACCAATCTTTTTTAGTATTTTCATTATTTGATGCCTTTTTGGGATTATTTTCATCTTAAAATGAGATTTTATCTTGTGCATTTTCTAGTTGATCCTAATCAAAATTTTAGTATTCAGTTCAATGGTTCTGTTGGATTAACATATTCTAAATGAAGAGATGAAAAGTAAGATTCTATGGATTTTAAAAACTGGTGATTATATACATGTAAGAAAAACTGAAGAAATCAATCAGCTGAAATATTAAAAGCAACAAAGATAAAGTTTATAGTAAAAAAAAACAAAAAAAAACAAAAAAAACAAAAAAAAAAACAATGAAGAAAAGTTTACTATATTGATAAACTGTTATATCTAGTCAGATAACTATATTAAAGTGTCTATCCAATATAGACAGCCAAATTGTTTACTAAACAAGTTACTAAATTCGGCGCACAAACTTATGAAACCCAGGGGAAAGTTTTAATGGAAAAAAAAAAAAAAAAAAATCACTATATTCTCTGTACTTGTATCTTTTTGAATTTCCCATTTCTTAGATTAATTGTAACAAGCAATATTATTTAGGGAAAATGCTTGATTTAGTGAAAAAGAATGCATTGATTGTAGTAGCTTTCCTGTTGCCTTGGAGTGGGGACCATAAGAGACAGAACATAAGATTGGGTGGGTGAGAGAGAGAAAAATCACAGAAAAGCAAAAATATTTTTGGTAGCATTCTCACCATGGTCAAAAAAGGCTGTAGTTTTAAACTTCTGTGTTTTATTATTCCCTTCAAGTTGGGTGCATGAAAATGAGAGATAGGACACGAGGGAGTGAAAAAGAATCACAAAAAAGCAAAAATATCTTTTGCTAGTGTTGAGGTCATGGCTAGAAAAGGTTGTGGCCAAAGTATTTCTTGTTTTATTATTCCCTTCTAGCTACATACAAGAAAAAGAGCGACAGATTAATAAAGTGGGGGTTGCAGAAAGAGAGCCACCAAAAACTAGAAATTAGCTTGTTTGTTTTCCAGCCATATTAAATCAGCAGACACTCTATTGAAGTAATCATGTTTTTATTGACTTGTGCAGCTGAAATCAAAGACTTGCCTCTTCAAAGAACTTATGGTCTGACAGATTTAGATGAAAAATTTGTATTATTAGGCTATGAACAACATTTTGGATGAAGTTATTGTTCATGTTGAGCAAAGATTTAAAATGATGGTAAAGTTCAGATTTGTTGTTAAATCTGAAGCCTCTTCACACTTACAAAAAATGTTTTCCAATGGATGCATTTTCAACTTTGGATGTATATAAAAACATATTGGTTTTGGATAGATTGAAATATGAGCTGAAATCAGTTTATGTCACAGAAATAATATGGGGATTTGAACTAAACCATGTTCTGGCAGAAGTAACTAAATTACGATGTCTGATTCTGACCATACCTGCTACATCTGCTTCCTGTAGGAGATCGTCTTCACTAAAGCATGTAAGTAATTATATGAAGTGTTCCTAAAGTGAAGAGCGATTAAGTAATTTAGTTTTCATTTCTATGAATAAAGATCTTTTCAAGAAGATAAAGGTAGAGTGTGGTGCTGATACTTTTTACAATAAAGAGATTGAAGAAATTGCCAAAAAAGAAACAAAGAATTGAATTGAATGACAAATTTTAATAGCATATTTTTTGTAAATTTTAATATTTTCTCTTTTAACCAATAGTGGCCATCATCGTTGCCAGGGTACTACTAATAGGGGAGACAAAGTCCAGTGGAGAGGTATCAAGTCTGAAGTGAGGTCTGTTGGTAGAAGTGTATTGTCTCACATTAAAATTAGTTCCTATAACATTTACAGATAAGGGAGAGTGAATAATTTTTCAGGAGTGCAAAGTAAGGCTCTCCTTTTTCCTCTCTGCCTTGGTGATTAGCCTGCAAAATGGACTGCATGTCTTGGTTCCCAAGTCACCTTTGCCACTGATGATATATATGTATATCTCACACACACAAGGGTAAGCAGAAAAATTCATATGACAACATCATATATGATGCTGAGGACTTTTTGACCAATGGAATCCAAGCACTGCAACATTGCAGTCCATATACATCTTCCATCAAAGAACTATGATGAAACAAACCTCATTTGGTCATATTTCATGAGAATACCTTGTTTAGCCTATGAACTTTTCAGCCAACTCATATTTGAACTTGAATATATTAAAAAAAAAATTTAAAAAAATGCCAAGGTGAGCCATGTAATAACTTATTTACAAGATTAAACCTGACTGATTTTTATAACCAGATTTTAATGAGTGTTCAGGCTAACAAATAAAAAAATCTCTCCAATGTTAAATGTTACCCCCCACCCTTTGTGTTCATTTATGGAATTTGATTTTAATACTATTTTATATAACATGTCCCTGTGTGACAAACATATCAAATAAGGTTTCTTCAAATGATAAAAGAATGTCACATTGATTTTTGTATAGCTATTTGATAATAAAATAATTTCTAAGTTTTAATGACAAATTAACCTTTGTGGGTTAGTTAATGCCAAAGCCATCCTTATAGGAAAACAGTAGGGGTACTATTTAATCCATAGCTCACTAGCTATAAGAGGGTTCATACTTTTCCTAAGGGTATAAATCAGAAAGTGAACAAAATAGACTAATAAAACAGAATATAATGATCAATGGAAAAATAGTTTTTGAAGCATTAAATATTGTAAACAGCAGTACATAAATTGACCTTTTAAGCCAGAAAAAAAAAATCTCTACAAATCGAGTGGGTCAATTTATAAGGCAGGGCTAAAATCCAAACCTTTACCACTAGTTGACCACTCTGCAGTAAAGATTTATATTTTAGCCTGATAGTATAAGTCAACTCCTACTTTTGTAGAGATCTTTTCAGGGCTTAGAAAGTTGACTTATATGCCACAATTTATGGTAAATGGGTTTGTTAGACCATTTTTGTTCATCTATTGTAGAAAAATAAACTCAGGATTTCTGTCTAAATTTCTGAGTCAAGGAGTTATTATTTACATGTCTTAGACGACTGTGCTTATCTTGGCTGGTATATTCATGCATTGCAACCCCATAGCTGCTAAGGGATTTTTAACAAAACACTTTTATTCAATTGATTAGTGTGTGTGTGTGTGTGTATATATATATAGGGAAGATGACTTCACTTTCTGTTGTGTATGCCTTGAAATATCTTGTATCATTTAATTTGTCTTATCTATTTCAACCTTGTAATATGACTTTTTTTTTATATATTGAAATTGAGCCAAGGAATGGAACTCATAACTTTCAGGTAACTAACAGAAAGTTCTTAAGCAACACATATCCTCAGGGCTAGTGCTTCTCAAACCATCCCACAGGACATACCAAGAAATTATTTTATTCCACACCATGTACTGCCACTGGATGACTTTTGTACCAGCACTGGTACACATACCATGATTTAGGGTAGCACTGCTCAAGGCTATTGTTTTGTAGGATAATTCTTTTTTATTGCATTATCATTTTGTAATAAAGATTTCTACTAAGAAAATCTAATCAGAATATTTAAATGACAAATTCAGAGACTAATTTTATAAGCCTTAAACCTAATATCATTTGTGTCTTCCTCTTCAACCAGAGCATTTTTTTTCTTTTTGTTCTTAACCCTTTTGGTGATGAGATGAACTAGAGTTGCCAAAAAATATTTAATGCATGAGGCCAAGATACAATTTAAGTTCACATTACTTAAAAATTTTGGATCAACAATTTCTCATTGATTTTCAATAGAAATTTACCTTAGCTTAAAAAAAAAATTTTTCATTTATTCTATACAAAAATTGAAAAGCTGTTTTTGGCAATTTTAACTGGGTTGGATAGGTTGCAACAGTTTAAGAGAATATAATTGTTAAGTTGGGAATCATAAGTAATTTTTTTCAGGTTAACCTTTTTGGTGTAGAGAGCAAAATGAGTCACCCACATATATTTCATGCATGAGACAGATGCAATTTAAGTTCCCATTGCTTAAAAAAAAAAGTTTGCATCTTTTATATTACAGCTGAAAATAATTTGTTCCCTGGCCCTAAATTTTTTTTAAAAGACCTCAATTATTTCTATAACTTTAATAAAACAGTTGTTTTTAGAAGTATCATAGAATTAAAAAAATTCTTATAAACACTTGTACAAAATACTCCAACCAACACATGATCCTAATTTTTCCCCTTTCAATGTTTTAATTACTTTTCAAAAATGTGTGAAACTTAAATTTTTTTTCATTTGCTATCTTTTTTTATTTTATGGTCAAAAGTGCATTCCAACCATTAACTTTGTTACCAAAAGTGCCACACAAAAAGGGTTAAATCTTCTCAGTAATCCATTTTTTTCAGATAAAATAACTAATATTAACTCGGATTTGTATACAAAAAGCTGTAAACTATTTACTTCAGTTGCTCTTTTGGTATACAGCAGGAGCCAAAACTACAAAGGGGAAAAATATTACACCTTCTTGAATTCCTAAAATCAAACAATTGACGCAAAAGACAGATCAACAATGAAATAGCTTGAAATGAAGTGTCCGTCCTATGTAATCAAACGTGTGTGTGTGACCACAATTCATCAAAAATAGCACATCACAGAAATTTTTATCAAAGTGTTTTCATTGTATTGCTCTAACTTAAAGACTAAAGCAATTTCTAATCCAGTTTACAGCTGCATAATTTTGTGGGGTTAGAATTGTTTAAAAAAAAAAAAAAAAAAAAAAAAAAAAAATATCACCCAGGCTCTTGGTATAACATAACTACAATATTCTAATTAGGATCATTCACTTGTTCCTTGTTATATCATCATGTACTGTTGTTACAATGAGAACCAAGTGGTTTTTCACAATTCATTTATTATAATAAAGCCTGAAAGTAAACTTTTGACAAAGTTGAACTTTAGAATTTCAAAGGATCCAGCTAGCAATCATATTTAATAATATTAACAAATCATATCCTGTAACTGAGGAATGTTATGAAAATCAGAAATTAAACTGAAAAATAATTAATTCCTAAAGTATGTGCAAGTCTGAACTGGAGAAATAGATTTACATTCCTGGAATTGTTATCTGAAAGTTATTTTGAAGTAGGCTTGATTTTTCTCAGAGGAATTTAACTACTTTTGTTACTCCAAGTACGATAACAACTTAAAGTAGAAATATTAAATGTTAATAAAAATGATACTCTTAAGTTTATTTCATTCAATAATAAATTCAGTATGGTTGATTATAATCATCATTATTCCACTTGATAGGGCACCTCGCATGGCATAATGGTTAGCAAGCTAAACTCACAAACCAGTGAGTTTGAGTCTTACTGGGAGTCTCATACATCTGGCCTTGTGTGACATCTAAGCAAAAGTTTTGTATATAAATGTATTCCAGTTGAGGTCATACATCTAATCCCACAAAAAAAAAAAAAAGAAAAAAAAATCGGTAGAATGTATACCAGAAAACTTTTCTAGAGTATTTTTTATTTTTTAACAACCCCATTATTACGTCAGACCACAGCCCAGTTTATGATATTTAAATATACTCTTGTTCTTCAACTGCTATTAAAAACCTGTCTTAAGATATAT
Source organism: Sepioteuthis lessoniana (assembly GCA_963585895.1). NCBI lineage: Eukaryota > Metazoa > Mollusca > Cephalopoda > Myopsida > Loliginidae > Sepioteuthis > Sepioteuthis lessoniana. The sequence continues at coordinate 43,764 of CAUZXS010003351.1, forward strand.
CTCGGAAAACCTGGCTGATGGGTTGGATTTTAAGTTAATAATACCAAAAGGACTTGTTTGTGAGGACTTAGTTAATAAAGTTAAGGCCCACTATCCATTGTGGCCACTGTCCATATTACATTTTTTAAGTCTGTATTTTCTACTGACTACAAAAAGTTATGGAATAGGTTATAACTTTGATTTTAATGGCATATCAACCTGTCCAGGGTTATTTTATGCCTAGAGTTTGGAGATTTCTTAATTATACGTTCATAATTACATTTTTTGTTTACTTGTTTCTGTTTCAACCCTATCGAATATAGATATTTTAAAATATCTATTGGACCCTTTGATAGAATCCTAACTGGTACTACCACTCTAGGTTAGAGTGGACCCAACAAATGTCAATGAAGAGGTACTCTACACTTCTTAGATTTTCAAAACTGAAGCCTCACTACTAGATGCAGATTAGTGTCATATCCATGACATCATTTTTGAGGGTCTTCTGCATTTTCTAAGCTCCACCAACAGGGTCTGTTATAACTTTGGTTTCCTAGCTAGCAAATTTTTAGTTAGATGTCTATTTTATCTGATAAAACAAAGATAAAAGATTCTGTTTAAGTAACCTGATACATAAGAAAAAAAATAATCAAAGTCCAGTTTAGCATTATACTTACAGTATAAATTGAACTGTTTGTGCAAACTTGAAAAACTAAAAAGTTTGCAAATTTTTAAAATCCTGCTAAAAACATTACTTCCAATCAAGACCAACAAAAAGATGTAGCCATAGAGCTCTAGCTGTCCTTGACTTATCTGATGGTAGACAAGAAATTTGATAAATTATATAAGCTACTATAAGAACTACTACCATAAGTGCAAACCTAAGAAGTCTCATTGCATACATAATATTTTTTGTTTGCCTAATAGGTGTTTTAATTCTTTACATTTTCAAACAGAAACCTTAAAATAAAAAGAATAAAAAAATTTATATCCAATTCAGTTTAAATAATTTCTTCTGTTTTTGGGCCACATTTACTGTAAAATGGATACACTTAAAAAAAACATTGGTGTGAATTTTTTTTTTTTTTAAATTGTTAATTATAAGTGGGTACAAGTTAACTTGGTTAGAGAAAAAAAAATAGATAAATAAAAAAATGAAATAAAAATAAATAAATTTTAAATTAGCCATGATGAGACGCTGAAGGTGATCCACCAGAAACAGTGCCAATGACTGGAATTAAAACATACAAACCAATGCTATAAACACAGAAATCAAATTTTCAAATTAAAAAAAAAAAAAAAAAAAAAAATCTGGAACTTTGAAATTAAATTAATTATCAATCAAAAACAATTCAAATAACATCAGTAATAAAATAGAATTCTGAGTGTTGGAAAAGATTTTTGAGACATGATGCCACTTGACCTTCAGTGAAAACCACCAGTGACAACTGATATGAAAACTAAGAGTACAAAAAAGTAATATTGAGCAATAACAAATTTTACATTCTCATAAAAGAAATCAGAAAATTTATACAATAGCTATGATGTGCATGTGTGTGTGTGTGTGTGTATATATAATCTCCCACCAGTTAGCTTAGGTTATATTTATACTTTTTCCATTCACTGCTCCGTGAAAGGCATGGCATAGTTTTCATTTCTAAAAACCTGAATTAAAGATTAAAATTTAACTACCCATAATTTTTTCTTGTAATTTCTGAGATCTTAAAAAAAAAAAGAAAAAAAAAAAAAAAAAAAGGGCAGTACTTTAATCATTATCAGTTGAAACATTTTTAACAGGCATTAAGTATGAAGAACTGAAATAAATATAATACTACACCCACTGAAATAATGAGTTCCACAGAAACATGATAAATTCATAGAAGAATGTCAGTGTATTTTACTATTACTGATTACTTAAGTATAATTTCAAATCTCTTTGTGGGGTACACACCTATCTAAATTTTCTTTTTTTGAAAGAAAGAAAAAAAGAATTTACTATATCCATGACTTAACTCACACACAGTTAAAAAAAATGTCACCAACATTGATGCATATAAAAAATCTAAAAGTAATCAAGTAATTTGAACATGTATATAGCATTTTTTTATGCAGACATTCATTACGGTATTTAATGAACAAAAATTTTAGTAGAATTTTATTTTTTGCTTTATTAGACAATGCATCAATACCTTATGCAATTCTAAGTTGAATCCTTTTGGTCCAGAGGTGCATAACTTGGTGCTTGTGGGTACCACAGCACCCACCAAACCTTTTTCATTTGCTCACTACTGGTTACTATTTATATCTTTTTATTCCATTTTTTTTTTTTTTCAATACCACTACTGATGCTTTTAAAATTATATATTTACTGCTTTGGATACACAATTTTTTTTTCCCCACCAAATTAAAAAAAAAAACAAACAAAAAAAATTCACGAGCAGCAGATTTAATAAATTTCATTAAATATTAGAATATTTATTTAAAATTTATCGTCACAACTATGTATGTATTTACACAAACCATCTGCCACTGGATGTGACACAAGGTCAATTTTTCTTCTCCTAGAATGGCTGCCTAACCAAGGTTAAAAAACACAGTCAGTCCTATTATTTTCCCATAGCTGGAGGAAGAGCAGATGGATTCATTTTAAAGAGCACAATTATGTATTACATTCTAAGATGTTTCATGTTAGGTTTATTAGAAAGTGTACAGTTATTTTGAGATTACTGAAAATACTTGTGAAATAATGCATAAAAATTAATGATCTCATGATTACATTTTTTTTTATTCTTATACATTAGAATTTAATTAATTTTGTTTTTGATTCATGAAAATTAGTTTTGTGCATTGTGTTCATTATGTTACATAGGAACTAAACTATTATCTCAGGTATCATTTTCATTAGTAAGTCAAACATGCCTTGATTTTTCTGAAAACTTGCTGTTTAGCATCAATTAGTTTTGTACATTAACTTAACCAAGAATTAAATATGTACACTTTTTATTATTAAATCCAAAAAATTTGACTCAAAAAGTAAATGGTGTCCACAACACTAAAGCTAGTGCTTTTCTATGCAAAAATGTTGGAGTAGGGATCTGCATTAGTCTATTAATTCCTGAAGCCTTATGTATAATTGATAACAAGACCCAAATCTTAGGATTTCATTAATAATAATGAATAAACACACACAAAGATTTTTCATTTTTCAATCAGTCATTAGTTAGACATAGTATCAGAGACCTCAGTCATCTGTGGCTGAGAAGTATGTAGTCAAGCTGTCCCACCCCAACACAAACTACTTTGTGTCACATTCTGCCCTAATAAAGGAGCCAGATAGATACCATATTAAGAAATGTGTAAGTAGCATAATCATTTTTTTTTTTTAAATTTATTTATTATAGAAAAAAAAAAGAAAAAAAAAGATACCATGAACTATGCATACATCTAAAAATAATACATATAAACAGTATTAGAGCATGAGTGCATAAAGATATATCTATATAATGATCATATATAATAGGGAAACCAGCAGCCTCATGAAGTTCAGAAAATCTATTGGGCTTTCTTCGGATATATTAAATTAAAAAAAAAAAAAAAATAAATAAATAAATAAATAATACAATCACCATATTAAAATTGGAGTCAAGATATCAATCATTACTCACCTTTTTCACCCACCCCCAGGCAACCTTGTCAATATTTCACAAACAAGGTAAATACAATTCCTTCAGGTGACCTTTTAAGTCATTTTTTTCTTTTTTTACTTTAACTAATTTATAACAATATAATGTCATACATTAGTCATCTAATATTCATTTCCATTCATCTCATGAATATATAACATTTGGTCTTATCACAATAAGTTCTTTTTTTTTTTTTTCAGAAATTCATTCTTTTAAATAAAATGAGTCAGAGTTCCAGTCCAGCTAACATCAGGTGATAAACAGTTGAATTGTAATACCAAACCAAACCAAATTCATCTCATCATAATTAGGTTTCTGTCCATATTTATAATATTTTAAAAACTTAAAAAAAAAAACCCCCAAAAAATGAAAGCATAAATCCAGAAGTGCAGGCATCAGTAATATTTATTAATTTTCACTTTGGATCCAAAAGCAATCATCTTCAGAAGGTTTATGTTGAGTCCTTGTCTTAAACTTCAATAAGAACAGTTATAATAGTAGTAGTAAGAAAAATCAGTGAATTCGGGTCAAGCATCAGCTGATTTACATTTGTGTAGCAGTTATTACAGAACCATATCAAACACTGGAGGCTTATTCTTTGCTACAGATTAGGCTATTCCTCCTATATAATTTGTTTTCAATATGAATTAAAAATCTGAACTTATAACATGTATCATTAATCAGTTAAGTCTTGTATGCCTACATTCAAGTTAGAATCAGTATCTTCATATTTCTTTTAAAAATGTAGTAGTCATAAGCATGCTAAAGTCAAATATCAGCTGATTTTCATAGAAGTGACTCTCAATTCAGAGATCTCTCCTCTGTATGCAGATGGCCTAGGCTCTGTAATAAGCTAAAGACTTCTATCCACCTACCGGCACCATGTTACACAAGGCAAAACAAAGAGAGACAGACAACACATCAAAGATTATATGGCTACTATTCTTGGTATGTTAATCTACAACTAGCAAGTCTACTAGCCAGGTAGTAATGGACAGAATGAGTGGCCCAGTTGATTTCTAATAAATACTGTTAGGACTTAAGGTAATTTCATGAAAGGTAGGAGGTGGTAGTGATGTAGCAATAGGTTGAGGTGACTCTAATGGAGATCCTGTCTGAAGGAGTTGCCCTCATCTACATTGCTGAAATTTTTGCCCAGACTTTGGTGGAAAAAAAATAAAAAAATAAAAAAGTGGAATTCCACTACTTACCACCCCTCTTCAACCACCAATCACAGCCTCTCAAAACATTACAACTAGAACAACCTCATAGCCTCCCCATCAAGAACCACACCCAGGACCAGTTTTTTTCTTCTTTTTTAATACCAGAGTTGGGAGTAAATTTAGAAGTTTAGACAGGAAAACATAAAAGGTCAAAAACAAAATGGTCTCCAGAAAAGGAGAATTGATAAGTTCTGTAAGCTTGAAATTAGAGAAAAATTATATACACTGTGTGCATATTTATATATGATAAGTAATCGTGCACATGACTGACAAATACTAAGTATAGAATAAATGATCAGGTATAAAACTATCTACATATCTTACTGAAAAATACTTGTTTATACTTAAACAAACATATATATATATATATATATATATATATATATATATATATATATATATATATATATGTGTGTGTGTATATATATATATATATATATATATATATATATATATATATATATGTGTGTGTATATATATATATATATATATATATATATATATATGTGTGTGTATATATATATATATATATATATATATATGTGTGTGTATATATATATATATATATATATATATGTGTGTGTATATATATATATATATGTGTGTGTGTATATATATATATATATATATATATGTGTGTATATATATATATATATATATATATATGTGTGTATATATATATATATATATATGTGTGTGTATATATATATATATATATATATGTGTGT
>CAUZXS010003352.1:0-2500 GCA_963585895.1 Sepioteuthis lessoniana
ACAGACGTACCCAACGACTCACATATATAAATATGAAAGTAAATATGGATCAAAATCCGACAGTATGATCCATATTCACTTTCATATTGTCTTTTCGGAAAAACAAATACCAAATACAATCTTACACGACATTTAACATGGATGACTTCAAAACGATCTATACAAATGAAAACTTACTTGTCGTTGCGTGTTTCTTAATAAACGGGTGGATTTATCTCGTTTCTTTGGGAAATCCTACATTTTCAAATATGTTTCGACGTGCCAGAGACGTTCAAAAGACTTTTGACTTATGTACGCTATAAGGTCTTCGGATCCTCTCAAGGAACCTATGCATGACACTAGACCTTGCTGTCTAATTCAAGCCATAACCCGGCATACGTGCCCGGACCCACATTTGGGTTCGTGAAACTGCTTGCCTTATTAGACCCACATTGCACTTAGTGGGTCAACGAGCAGCACAGACCAGCAGAATTTGAGCCTCGGCTTGTTCCCGACCTTCCCTTCCCCTTTATCCCCATTTTAATCGGCCTTCGGGCCTTTGACCATGTGTCAAGCCTTGTCTGGTGGGAGACATTGGCAAATAGTGGCTATGTGTACGTTTGTCTATCTTCGTTGTATATTTCTCATTTGCTCCTGTCATCTCAGCAAGCATCCATCGCTATATGAACTATTTTGATATCCAAGTCCTGATGATGCTTACTGAAACCGAAACGTTAGCGTCGACTTTACATCATAATAAATTCACCTATTTGGATTATGTTTTTCTGCTACGTTCATATATAAATATATAGTGCTATCCACAGTCAGACTATATTTTTGTATCACAACTCTTCAGTGTGGCTAGATACGCGAGATTCTTGAAGCTTGGCTCGAAACCCAGCCGATTCATACGCCAGCCATAGATTCTACCACAAAGCCATGTGGTGATAAGCGTAAGCGAAGGGATTTTAAACGCATATGTATCACTTTGGTTTTGTTTTACATATATCCGCTTAAAGGCTGCTTGAGCTTAATTCTTTCGAAGAGCGTTGCATTACGCGAGCGGCAACCGCTTTTTCCCTCGCTAGAGAGCTCAGCCGCACGTTAGGGGAACACACACACACACACATACACATATATATATATAAATATATATATATATGAGTGTGGGGGTGCTCGCGCGCGCGTGTGTGTATAATAAAGACAGAGAGAAAGAGATAGAGGATGCATGTATACTTACTAAAGGTGCTTGTATTGTGTAGCACCCGATTGCATATGAATGTGATTTTGAGTATATAGTTATTCATAGGTCAGACATGAAAATAGAATATGAAGTACTGATTTTTGAAGGTCATGTAATGGTCTCAGGTCAGTTTAGGTTGAAAACTGCTAAACCATTAAAATGGGAACAGATATAAATGCAAATATCCCGTGATTCTCTGAGAGCATTTGGGTTACAGCCACTGCATGTCTGTGGCATTTTTGCGGTTTCATAGCAAATAGTTTTTTTGTGGGGTGAGTTGCAAACCCTATGGTTCATGGTGTTGAATTTAAATTTGACCTACTTCTGGACCTGTGGCCTTTGCAAGAGTAAAGAGTTCATTCAGCCTTATCATTTCCAATTAGTTAATGAGGAAAAAGATATTCATGTATTTATTGAGGGCATAATAGTGAAAAAGAAATATGAATAGCGTTGACAAGGATTTGGCACGTCAAATCACTTAAACAATGAGCGTTATGTCACATGTCTCTAACAATGTCAAAAGTTACTGAATTTTTATTTAAGATGGATTGTACTATATTATCCTTCAAAACTTTAGATCATTCTACTACAATAAGGGAAAATACTAAAGGTATTCATGGTAAAATATTATCAATATAAAAATAATTCATTTTTGTTTTTAGTTATCTTTGCTTCGTTTTCGCTCATGGTTTACTCAATAACCTTTAAGAATTAGTTACTCTTTTCCCGTACAACATCAGGTACCCCTGGTAGTTTGGAATATTTTAACACAGACACTTGAATAATATTTATATTTATGCATTCCTGTTGCATTTACATTTATCTAGATAAAAACCTATTCTAATTCTGCCTTAAACCCTATTGCCGACATGGGCAGACGACAATATAAAGTGTGTACACATGAATATATTTTCGATGTTCATCAATATACGTGCTTCAGATTATGTAGATATGAAATGTGGATTGGCTATGAAATGAAAGAAAATTTAGAAAAACGAAAAAGGAAAGAAAAAAAGAAAAAGAAAAGAAAAACTAGATTAAAAAAAGGAAAATGAATGCCTTGTATCGAAATAAAAAGAATCATCGCGCGGGAAATATTCATAAAAAGACGGTCGTCTGCAATCCGATTTTCGTCTAACGGCCATCTTTGTCTGCAAATGTCTGTACAATCTCAATATCTTAATGTCCCATTATTTTCGGTTTCCGGCATTCACTTTCACTCTTTCCTGTTTCTATACAACACTAACATCCTTCACCATTCACATTCTTTTCTCTTTA
>CAUZXS010003352.1:7500-31308 GCA_963585895.1 Sepioteuthis lessoniana
AAAATCAACACTCATATATATATTCACTTTTTTTTATTTAGACTGCTATTGATATTTAAAATGCATATAAACCTAAATGAGCGACTACTATATTTTTAACCTCTCCTCTAAGTCTGGAGCACCAGCCAACCTTGAAAATATTATACAGTCGTTTATATGTGTTGGTTTTCTATTGATTTTAATTTAATTAAAACATTTATATTTGTATTTGAGTCAATTCAATATTGATTTGCGGGATGAGTATGAAATGAAAATATACTATTCTCTTTTCATTTATTGTTGAATATTCACCAGTGGATAAAAAATTGAGACCACTCTCAAAAATGAAAAAAACATTTACACCTTTTAAAAATATGAAAATCAGTTATATGAAAGATAAGGCATAAAGACAATTAAATTCAAAATATGAATAAATTTCAATTCATTTCTTATTTTTACATTAGCATTTATACTTAATTTTAAAATTTAGTTTTGACATAAATAAAAGACCTATGAGCAGAACTATAGAATATAAATGCACATTTTTTTATCTAATATTTTGTAGATACGCCGTTAGCTTTGATAACCTCAAAAATTCAACTAAGCATTCAATCAACTTGTTTCTGAAGTTGAACCCAAGGTATTTTTCCTCTGCGTCTAAGATTGCGTATTTGAATTCAGAAATTGCTGAGTATTGTCGACTTTTTATCGACAAATGACAAATTGTAGTTTTAAGTTTTCCTGAAGATGAGATGTCCCCCACCAGATCATAAGAGATCCTCCTTCACTATGCCTTGTTGAGTAATCCTTTTTCTGAATTTTTTTTGCGTGCCAGTATTTCTGAAAGCCATCTGGACCGTCTAAATTGTATTTCTTTTCCTCCGAAAAAATAACTTTTGGCCATTCTTTAGCTCACATGGTTTGATATTGACGATCATATTCCAGTCGTTTCTCTTTGTGCTTCGTAGTTAACCTTAGACGATAAAATATTTTCTTATGCTTAATTTTTCGTTGTTTATATGACTTCTAATTGTTCGGGTATTGCAAGGAGCATTCAGTAGAGATTTCGATAATTTTGAATTGTGGTGATAATTTTTCTGGCCTCCCAGTCAGTTTTTTTGGTTCAATACTTATTTGGACGTTTCAAGTAATTGCAGATAACAGTTTTACTGAGTCCTAAGGTCTTCAAAGTTTCTTTCTGGGATTTTTTGGCTCTTTTCAGAGCTGTAGTTTTACACTTATAGACTCAGATAATTTAGTTCCTTTGGCCATTTATGTTTTTAGTATTTAAAGTATTACAGTTTTAAAAGCTTATATATTACGTAGACTATATAGAATGAATTTTTCAATTAAATAAAGTGTTTTTTTTCTTTAGTTTTTATTGGTGGTCTCATATCTATGTCAAAAATGAATTTTAGAATTTAGCATAAATGCTAATATACATATAAAAAATTGAAATTTCTTCTTATTTTAAGTTTAAATGACTCTTAACCTTATCTTTTGTCTGATTTTCACAATTTATAAATTGTATACAATAACTTTTTCTTCATTTTTGAGCGTGGTCTTATATTTTTGTCCAGGGTTATATATATATATATATATATATATATATATATATATATATATATATATAACCACATATAATTTGTTTTGAACATTGATTATTCGTTTCAGTAAGAAATAATAAATATGTAAGCGAAACAACTAAGAATATGTTTGTTAGTTCGGGACGTAACGGAACACTTTGAAAGTCTGAACAATTTTTTTTTACAACTAACAAAACATACGCAAATTAGGTGTGTGCAAATGTTCATTCTATTTTGAGTGATATTATTTAATTTTCAATGACTAAGAGATATATTTATTTTTTAATCATCAGAATGTTTGCTTTGTTATTTAAAAATTTTATATCATCTTTTGGGAATTTATCAATCTCAGCTCGTTAAGACGAGATGTCAATACGACTTTATACATCAAAAACTTTTTTTTTCCATTTTTGAAGAAATGAGAAATACTGAATTGATTAAAATAAATTTCTATCTCGCTGTGTTAAATTTGGTAAAATCTTTATTTCAAGGATCTATTACTTACTAAGCAACAAAAGAAATAATTTTTGCAGTTTTTCAGTGTTAATTTTTAGTTATGAAAAATAGATAAAAAACTTACTATTTGATTATTTAAACATTAAAATTTCATGGATGATGGAGTTAAAACATCTTGAGAAATAACGAAAATAGTGGGGTAAGAAGAGGAGTTGGGGAAATATGTATTTGTTGTATTTTGACCCTTCGACCCGGCCAAAAATGCCATTCAAAGTGATGCATCGGAATGAAGTGACACATTCCAATGGCAGTTATGAGAGGAAATCGTGCAGGTGAGCTCGGCTGATAATATGGGACAAGGTGAAGGTCCCACTTCAGAGTGATGCACCGGAAGAGAGTGACCTCTGAACTGCATGACATTTATTTCCGCTTGATGACGATCAAACATGCCATTCCAAAGATTGAGTGGGCGATCGAGTGGGCGTTGAACTATTCTATAACTCAGTCAAGACAGAAGTCAGACAGTTGGAGATCAGAGGAGTTATAGACGAGATGTGGTAAGGAATGCCACACCCGGCAGAAGTGGCCCTCGGGGGCCCCTGTTGAGTTTGGGTCCAGAGAATTTGCTGATAAGATGTGGTAGAGAAAACCCAGCAGAGGGGGCCCTTGGAGCCACTGATGAGTTGAGGTCCAGAGAAGTTGCTGATGATATGTTGTAGAGAAAGCCAGCAGAGTGGGCCTCTGGGCCGCCGGTTGAGCAGCCCTGGAGAACGAGAAAGACACAACGCTGACGGCCATAAGAGTGGGGGTCAAATTATTGCAGTTCTGTTCGGTCTCCAACTCCCTCTCACACGCAAACCTTGAGTAACCCTTTTCAAACGCTACAAATAGAGTGAGAGGTTTTATTTCTAAAGAAGTCTTCCCACGTCTTTATTATCGCGTCAGTATGTATATAACATATTTACCCAACCCTTCTGTACGAGTATGATGTGACAAAAGGTCAATTTTTATGCGAAGTTGAACAAGTTGTTTCCCTGCTTCTAAACAGATTGCCATACTAAATTTAAAGTGTCCTGCCTGCCCAATACTTTGCTCACAGCAAGAAGGGGGAATAGTTCTATTTAGACTATTCTCAAGGTTATTTGCACTATGTGAAACTGAAACATCCACGTCTAGGTTTTGAATTTAGATCACAAAATCCTAACACACACACACACACACACACACATACATATGTATATATATATATATATCCGAGGATCATAAAATGGGTTTTCAGACTTTTTTCGTAGAAGCACTTTTTTTGATAGTACACACATGAAACTCTACTCCACATCGAAGTAATCTCTGATGCTCGTTTCATGCAAGATGGTCGAAAAGCAGTCTGAAACATTCCATGCGTTTCTGTGGCATTTTTTCCAAGTTTAAAACAGAATTTTATTGCATATCGTTCTTCTAAAGTGCCCTCGCGTCCAGATTGCATTTATGAAATTCACCAGCTGTGATAATCAGACTTTAGTCGGGTGTACTCCAATTTCTGCTGTAGCTGTTCATTTGAACCTGAAATCATAAAAATTGGTCAGTCATCTCATAAGATGCATAGCATACGACAATTTTAAATGCCCGTACAAAAAAGTCTGAAAACTTATTGAATTCCCCACACACACACACATATATATATATATATATATATAGCGACAGAAAAAGGGAAAAGGCTGTCTTCATGGTAGATTTTTAAAAAACTTTTTTGAAGATATATATATATATATATATATATATGCACATGACTATGGTATTTCTATATTATTAAAAATTTCTACTCTTCTGGGCTGAAAAAAATATTGGTCGGTTAATTACTTTGTAAACCTAATAAACAACACGACGCAACACACACACACACACACACACACACACACACACACACACACACAAATAAATAATAAGAAAAATATATATAAATAAATATAAACACATATGTTTTGTATGTGTGCCTGTCCCCATGTACCTCTAAAATGGGTCTGTTTACTTGCGTTTATGCAAATGATCATATTCACACATACTACAAAATAATGCAATTGATATCTACTACGCACTAATTATACATTTCCAAATGCATATATATATATATATATATATATATATATATATATATATATATATATATATATGGAATAAAAATCATTGCTGTTAATGGTAGATTAACTGACACATCGAAATTAATAAATACAGCCTTTATAAAAGTTGGTGACCCTCCAAATAATTATTTTATTCCTTCTTAATGTTATATAATAAGGATTAAGATCCTCATTTCCACTCAAGCCAATTCTGACGTGTATTCATGAAAGAAACCTCCATAATGTAAAAAAGGGCTTTTTTTTCACATTTTGGAAGAGCTTTTTTTCCAGGACTTTTTGTCTATCAGGTTATTAATGCTGTATGGAAGAAAACATGATGACCTGAATAGTTCTAGTTCATCCCAATAATCATATGCTGCACAATAATTGCAAAGGGATAAAAGGTGTTGATCTTCCGCAACGTCCTCGTTGAGTGCCTTATCTTAAAACCAACTTTTTCTTTTTTTATGCTGCTCTGTTAGCAGGCTTTTTGAATACACTGGCCGTATTCCCTATAGACAAGTAAAACCACCAATTCACCCAAAAATAAGAACTGTATCGTGGTATGACACTAAAAGACATCCAATAATAAAGCTCCTGTTCTAGAATCTGATTATCATTACTCCCAGGTTGACTTTGTGTAATATAGTAGCTTAGCTGTGGACGAAGAACTTAGCAGATTCAATGCGGTCGCAAGATAACATGAATAAAGCAGTTTACTCTGGAAAGTGAAATATGAAAGATGATGGCGAGAATATAATTTATTGCCTATGGATAAATTGACAGAAAAAACGGAAGTATCTAAGTTCCGATAACCAGCCATAAACAGAAAAATACTTGGGCGAAGAGGATATTCATATATCTGCATGGGTCTTGAAAAGCCTATATAAGGTCTATAATTTTGAACTGGAGGCAGAGATCTGCAGGTTGCTCCAGCGAAGAGGAGAGATCCAGTGGTTGCACAAACGAAGGGGAGAGGTCCGCTGGTCTCTCAAGCGAAGGGAAAGACCCACTGGTCACTCAGTCAGACTTGTCAGTTCTTCAGGTGTTTTCTCTGGCTGTCGCACTACTTCACAAAAAGGGTCCCCGCCACAGAAGAAAGATATGTGCCAACGCTCTCTGACTGTATTCCTACTACACACAATTGTCGCTGTCGATGAATAAAAATATAAATTATATTCTTATTTATCAACGAGTCCTTTGTATATCCAATTGTGCAATATACGACATTTGACCAGAGTGGTAGTACTTGGTAGGTTTATATCTATAGGTCAAAAAGATCTGTTCAAAAATTATTCGTATTTGTTGGGGATATTTGACACCATATAAATATTAATGATAAATTTTAAGAATATTTAAATAAGGCTATAACTGTTTAGGTTTGGTTTCGTTTCCTTTCGTTTTATGGCATATCAACCATTGTAGGTTATTTAATGCCAAATCCCCTTTACACAAATATATTAAATATATAGGATTTGGTTGGGTTGAGTTTTATGGTATAGCAATCATTGTAGGCTATTTAATGTCAAATCCCATTTACACATATATATTAAATATATATGATTTGGTCGGGTTGGGTTTTATGGTATAGCAATCATTGTAGGCTATTTAATGTCAAATCTAATTTACACACACACACATATATATATATATATATATATATATGGTCTGGTTTCCTTTTATAGAATATCAACAATTGTAGGTTTTTTAACCCCAAATTCGTTTTATACATCTATATCAAATATATAAGATTTATAAAAAGATTTTGTTGATAACAAGCCTGAACTCAATTTTTGAACAGATTAAATTGTTCCAATTATTGTTATGTATAACTATTCAATTTAACATCAATCATTTGTTTACTGAATGTTAAATGGTCAAACAGTTCTATTTCTAACTATTCAATTTAGCACAATTCAACAGATTTTTATCATTCCAAGTCTTGCAATGTATCACCAACAAATCAATTAAACATCTGTCGTTTGTTTGCACTTAGTTTAAATAGTCAAACAATTCTATTTGACCCAGAAATAGGACCAAATCAGGACTTGGGACCAATAACAGTAAAGGGGTAGTCAACATTCACCAAATTTCCAAGGTTATAGCCTCGCCTTCAAACGCTTTAATGTCATATCCGGAACAATTATTGGATGGGGGGTCTTACCCATCTGCAGCCCCAGCCTATTAATTAAAATTGTTTAGTAAGGATTAGTATTTATTATTACTAGAAACTTTAGTACTTGTTGGCATTTTTTAGAAATATATATATAAAAGTGTGCAGAAACAATTACACATATGTAAATATAAAGAACATTGAATACTATTATCTAACCTCTAAGCTTTAAATAAACCAAGACGGGTCGACATGTCATTAAAATCGCTCACAGTCGACTGGGGCGGTAGAATATGCTGACTACATGTCTGCAAAGTGTTAAGACCACCCTCCAACGAATGTCTTGTATATGACGTTAAATAATCTGATGTTGAGACTCACAAACCAGGAGCTCTGGGAAATGTGGAGTTCCTTAGCATTACCTTTACTCCTAGGTAAACTTTGACCCGGAATGATAGTACTTGATAGGGTTCGTTCTATGGATCAACGAGAACTGTTAAACCACTCAACTTCGTCTAAATAAATGGCTTACGTTAAATTTTATTATCAAATGCTACATAGCGATGCTAAAAACCATGTAACGGTTTGCAAATAAAATTGATGTTAGATAGCTATACTTGAAACCATTCAATTTTATCCAAACGAATGATTAATATTAAATAGATTTATTCGCGTTTGATAAGAATACTTGGAACTATTTAACTATGCGCAAAAATTGAATGATTAGTATTAGATAGTAATACTTTGAATTATTTAACTGTGAGAAAATGAATGAAGTTTTGAATAAAATCATTGGTGTTAAATAGCAATACTTGAAATCATTTAATTGATTGCAAATAAGACTATTAGTATGAACAGTTGTGAAAACCACTTTGCTGTGCGCAAACAAATGAATAACATCAAATAGAATTATTAATGTTTGATAGCAATAACTGAAACTCTTAAACTATGTACAAACAATAGCCATACCTATGTGCAAACAAATTAGCTCTAAATAAGTTAGAGCTAATTTGTTTGCACGTTGGTATGGCTATTGTTGTACACAGTTAAAGGGTTTCAATTATTGCTATCTAACATTAATAATTCTATTTAATATTATAATGGATATATATATATATATATATATATATATATATATATATATATATATATATATATATATATATATGTATTATTCAGTCCAGTTAAACCGGAGTTGGGAATAATTCCGCCAGGACAAAAAATCATTCAATTATAAACATTTATATTTTCCTGGTAATGTAACTGACATTACAGAGCAATAATTCCTTTAAGAAAAAAAATTCTTGATGTCCCTACGGGGAATTATGATTCTTTACGAATAGCAGACCTTGTAGGTCTATATATATATTGGATACACTTAGTAGGATTGTTAGCCTGGAACAGACGGTTTTATATCTTGATGATAGGATAATATATATCCCAAATGGTGATGGCCCAAATAGCTCACGCATACAAAAGAAGATTATAAGGACATTTAAGTTTTGAGGATTCAAAATAGAAATTTCAACAAATAATAAGACAGTTAATTTCCTGGATGTGACACAAAACCTTTCGAACAAGACATATAAACCCTTCCTTAAAACGGACCTGTATCCTTCCTATATTAATGTAAACTCGAATCACCCGAAGACTATAATTAAACTAGTCCCCAAAGCAGTAAAGTTGAGAGTAAGGAATTTTTCCGCTAACGAGAAAATATTCCATGAAAATAGTAAAACATATAAGGAAGCCCTTAAAAATAGCTGGTTTAGGGAAGGGTTTACCTACCAAGAAGAAAATATGCCTAATGATAAGAAGTACAGACAAAAAATAAAAATAAAAAAATTATATGGTTTAACCCCCACTTTAACACCCCAGACGAGCGAGTATAAATGTAGGTAAATATTTTCTGAAATTGATAGATAAGCACTTTAAACATAATAATATACTACATAAAATATTTAATAGAAAAACGTTAAAAATTTGTTACTCCAGCACGAAAGATATTTTTGAAATAATCAATTATCATAGTAAAGAAATAATTAAGGAATTCCATGACTGGACAAATAATAGACAGTGTAGTATACCAAGGAATCATTTACCCAAAACCAAAAAAAAATGTTAAGGATAGAAAAACTTATATAGGGATCTCTTCGACGAAATGGAAGCTAAAATACAGTAATCATATTTATTCTTTCTCCCATGAACATCAGAAAAACCAAGCCTTATCCAAACAATTTTGGAGGTTGAAAAATAAAGGTTTAACTCCTGAGATTCAATGGAGTATATTGAAAAAGGCAAATACACCAAAATATTTTGATAGTAGATGTAGCCTGTGCCTAAAGGAAAAAATAAAAATTATAATATACCCAGACCCAAGAAAATTATTTAATCAGAGATGTGATTTAATAACTAGATGTAGACATAGGAAGAAATTTAAACTATAGACAAATATCATCATCATCATCATCATCATCATATCGTGCTGGCAGCACGGATATCCCCGACCCTCTCTCGCCACTCCTCCCTATCGTTCATCGCCCTAGGTAGGTCTTCAGGACAACAACCTGTCTCCTCACATAGCTGCTGAATGTACGTTCGAGCTGGTCGTCCTGCTTTTGCGCGGCCATGTGTGGGGATCTATAAGAGTACATCTCTTATGAGTTCATCTCTGCTTCTCCAGCAATGTCCTGCATGTCTGGTTCGTCTAACTTGAATAGTTTTCGTGATAGGGGGCAGGTGCCCGTACAGTTGGTGTCTTGTGGGGTGTTGCTGCCAGGACTTGTTCAGGATTGCACGCAGCATTCTTGTGTAATTGCCATCCAGTTTCTTCTCCAGCCGTTTTGTTAGCGTCCATGTAGTGCACCCATATAGCAGTATCGATGTGACCGCTTCCTGGAAGAAACTGCGTTTCATTTTATCGGTTAGGTCTGATTTCCATGTAGTCGATAGCCTATTGATAGCTGCCCCATACATAATGTTTAATTAACTAAAAAAATAGGATTAATTTGAGATTTGAGGTGAAATGAATAAAATTTAAAAAATGGGAAGATGCCATGCGATGTGAACGTACGGTTTCAATGGAAAGGTAACTGAATTAATATAAATTTTGAATTTTAAATTTTAATTTTAAATTTTGAATTCAAGTTAAGATAAGTATTACTGTAATCTTTACGTAAGGTTAAAAAGAAATGTAATTCCCTAAATTATTTTTAAATCTGGAGATTTACGTTGAAATGTATTTAGAATTTAGGTTTTAATTTTTTTTAAATTCAATTTCTGTAGAAAGTATAGTTAGAATACACTTCAAGTAACTTTATTGTGATTCCAACTGGTAATAATGATAAAAAAATCGGAATTTGCCAAATGGGGAGGAACTCTTTACCGCACCCCATCTATCACCACCCACCCTTCCCTCCTGTGTCTCTTCTGACTGTAATTATTTTATCCATTAGATCTGAAGAAGACCTGTTATTTTTGGTGTTATTGATTCATATCAATACCCATAACAGGATGGAAATAAATTTAGAATCCTAATCTGACCGTTTTTTTTTTGTTTTTCTAAAGGCACACACACACACACACACACACACACCCACACACACAAACACATATATATATATATATATATATATATATATATATATATATATATATATTGGCAGCATTTCTTCATTAATACAAATTTCGTTGAATATAATAGACATTTTCTGTATACATCTTATTTTGTTGATCCTTTCTTATTGCCGAATTGATTTTATAGTATTTGGCGGAATTGATGGATATGTTTTCCATAATTGTTTATTTCCCAAGTATTTCCTGCCCGACTTTGGGCCATCATCAGGGGAGGATGCATTACAAAAGTGATGTATATACATTACTACTTTGTCAGAAGAAGAGCATCTAGGCCGTTGTACTTGGGAAATAAACAATTATGGAAAATATATCAATGAATTCCCGCCGAATACTATAAAATCAATACGGCAATCGGAAATGATTAAAAAGAAAATATGTAGACAGAAAAATATATATATATACCCTTTTAACTGCGTGTAAACAAATGACTGATTTTTAAAAAAATTGTTGCGATAACAATAGTCGATAACAGTTAAGTAAGTGTACACACACACACACACACACACACATATTTATATATATATATATATATATATACATATATATATATATATATATATATATATATACATACATATATATATATATATATATATATGTATTGTGTGTGTGTGTGTGTGTGTAAACAGGATTTGGAATTAACGTATAAGGGTTAATATGCCATAAAATCCAACCAACCAATTAAAGATTAAAATCAATAATTCAATCAATCGATATTCCGATAGGTTTTATTACTTAACCAATATGTCACAGTTTCTTTCAGCAGAAACAGAGCATCCAAATGCCGGCAATTTTTAATAAAGACTTTTATTTGATTTTAATAGATTTAATATAATCTGAAGCTTGTTATGTGTTTAGTCACGATTTTCTTCGTTTTGTATTCTTACAATTGAATCTTACCCTATTACATATTTTGAGTAAATCTCGAAGGAAGAGAAAACAAGTGAAAAGATGCTCATTATTGTTTGTTTTTTGTTTTTTTTTAATCTCCTTCTGGAGTCATTTGATTTGTTTCTTATTTTCTTGTAGGTTTTTCCCAAGATTAACTAAAACTGTTTTCTTTTCGGAATGTTTGTTGTTGGTTGGGTATATTGTTTTTCGCTGTATCAACCCTTTTCAGGTCATTTAACACCGAATTAAATTTTAAACAATTCAGTTTAGTATTAGTATAATTTTTGTTTACAAAGAGTTGAATGTCAAAACAGTTCTATTTCAAGCAATTCAGTTTACCATTAGTACCCAGTTTAGATCTATTTGACACATACGTAGGATCCTATCAGGTGCCACCACTTCAGGCCTGAGTTGACTGGGGAGCAATGGCAATGAACTAGTACACCGCATTCCCCAAAGTTCCGGCATTACTGGAAACTCACCATCAGATTGTTTAGTGTTATATCCAGGACACTCGTTGGGAGGGTTTTACCCCTTTGCAAAGAAGCAGTCAACTGGGCAATCTTCTCGGGATGGATGACAACAATTAATTTAGCTTAGTTTAACAAATAACCACCCAGTTGGTTTGCTTTTAGTATTAAAGGCATCACTTAACACATTTATTCCATGGAATTTTTTATTGGTCGAAGCACCTTTAAAATCATTTTATCCTATGAAACGAACCTGCGTGGTCTATTTATTTTAATGTATTTCATATCTTCTAATCTCATTTTTTGAAAGATTTTTTTTTCAATTTATGATACAAGAAAATGTCACACAAAGCAATGTCTGGAGAGTATGAAGGTTCATTAACATTCAAAATCTAACTTTTCAACGAGGGATTTCGTGCAAAGATATTGAGATTGGCTTATTAATTAATCGTTTGATTAATTCATTCATTTATTTTCCTATCTTTAACTGGTTTGTCTCGATATGAAAAATTCTCATTTTGATATTCAAGTTGCACGTGTCTGCATTCAAATTTTTATTTTTGATTTTTTTTTTAACGCCATGAGGGAGGGGCTTAAAACGCGCTCTATCCCCTCTCGAGGGTTAAGATACCCCTCCCCCTAAAAAAGAATCTCCTAGATATGACACTTAACAGAATCTGATCGTGAGACTACAGTTCTGAAGAGTGGGAGTAACCTGTTATTGACATCACTTCGGGGCCTACTCTGACCCCGAGCGGTAATATCTGTTAAATCTCTTCAATCTTTTAAGGACAATCATTAAAGGGATAATCATTGAAAGGATCATCATTAAACAGTACCTGAAAATATACAACAGTGTGCAATATTTTTTATTAGATATGAATACTTGACATCATATCACCGGGTACAGAAAAACAAAAACCATCTTAAGAAACAACAACACAAAAATTCCCAAATGTCAAAGTAAAAGATGACCCCATAGGTCGTTGGAATCGATGAATTAATTAAATGTTTAAATTGGTAGCTTCAGTCACGATACTTTCTGATCATATAAATGGATAGATTGATAGATAGATTGAAGCATTCCATGAAATCTAATGGTTACAAGTTAGGCTATCGGATCTTTGCTTCTAAGATTGATCTTACTGGGTCCCTCCAACTTTCAGCCTTGCTTTTCATTATTCTAATCAATTTAAATGAATACTAGTTGACCTAATATCAACATACGGGATAATATACATTCCTCGTTGTGCGGGGACAAATACACAAATATATTTTCATTTTTATCTTACTTCTTCTGCATAGTTTGGAACGAGCAGCAGCAAGCATAGGCCTCCATGTTAATGCACACAACACGGAATATATGTGCTATAACCAAACGGGGGACATCTCCACTGTAGAAGGAACCCCACTTAAACTAGTAGACAAATTCACGTACCTAGGAAGCAGCGTCGAATCAACCGAAAAGGACATCGAAACGAGGTTAACGAAAGCATGGACAGCTATCAATAGGCTATCGATTATATGGAAATCAGACCTAACCGATAAAATGAAACGCAGTTTCTTCCAGGCAGCGGTCACATCGATACTGCTATATGGATGCACTACATGGACGCTAACAAAACGGCTGGAGAAGAAACTGGATGGCAATTACACAAGAATGCTGCGTGCAATCCTGAACAAGTCCTGGCAGCAGCACCCCACAAGACACCAACTGTACGGCTACCTGCCCCCTATCACGAAAACTATTCAAGTTAGACGAACCAGACATGCAGGACACTGCTGGAGAAGCAGAGATGAACTGATAAGAGATGTACTCTTATGGATCCCCACACATGGCCGCACAAAAGCAGGACGACCAGCTCGAACGTACATTCAGCAGCTATGTGAGGATACAGGATGTTGTCCTGAAGACCTACCTAGGGCGATGAACGATAGGGAGGAGTGGCGAGAGAGGGTCGGGGATATCCATGCTACCAGCGCGAGATGATGATGATGATGATGATGATGATGATGATGATGATGATCTTACTTTTCGTACATTGGCCAAGTTCTGTTTGATCGTGTCTCTTCCATTCAGTCTGGTGACATTTGGTAGAAAGGATATTCCAGGAGAAGTTTAGAAAAGATTATTCTAACATTAAATTAACATTTTATGATTATAGACTTTTCCTTCCTTTTTTTTTTTTTTTTTCGTTTTTTTTTTTATAATACTATTTTGCTTTTAATAATTCTATTTCAATCCTCCGCTTAATCTCATCACTGTATTAATTCTTTCATTTCGTGTTTACTCAGGCCCAAAATATCTTATTAATATATCTCTTTCATAACAACTTCCTGAACATTCTGGTGCCCCAGTCTGATGATTTTACACTTTATTTGTTTGATGTTTATTCTATTCGACTCAACGTCGAATGAAAATTTACTTTCGAATCAATAATATAAAACATTATTACAGAGACATTTATGAATACATCCATATAAATTATTATCTTCTATAACGTGGAAATAATTCCCTTTTCTGTACAGTATAAACTCGTTATCCACAGGAAGTAGATTTCAAGACCGACAAGCTGAATATAAAATCAGCGGATAATAGCGAATCATGTATAATACGTATGTTCTAAAATTTTCGTTGAGAAATCAACACCTCTCAAAATTAGTAAAATTATAATTGCATTGTCTGTTTCTGCTTTCGTTTATATTGGCTCTATTCTCTCTAATATCTTAGAAGATAGTTATTACATTATATTTCTAAAAATCTTATTGTATGATGCTTCATCGATCATTTTTCTAATGTTTTTTTTTTTCAAATTTATTATCCGTCATCTTTCTAGTT
Organism: Sepioteuthis lessoniana; assembly: GCA_963585895.1. NCBI lineage: Eukaryota > Metazoa > Mollusca > Cephalopoda > Myopsida > Loliginidae > Sepioteuthis > Sepioteuthis lessoniana. Next base: position 21,585 of record CAUZXS010003352.1, read on the forward strand.
TCAGCTGCTTATTTTTTTATTTCCATTCATCCCGGCTGTCAGTTCTAAAATAGATATGAACAAAAAGTTAATTTAACAAACTTTTTGCTTAAATGTGACACAAGGCTGTATGAATAGGGGCACCCAATGAGACTCTAATTCACTAGTGAAGGTTTTTATAATTTCCTTTCATCCCGGCTGTCTGTTCTAAAATAGATATGAACTAAAAGCTAATGTTTCAGAAAATTACTAGACTTTTTGCTTAAGTGTGGCACAAGACAATATGAATAGGGGCACTCAGTGAGACTCTAAATCACTAGTGAACGTTTGCTAGTCTAGTTTGGTAACTAATACATTAACCCAAGCGCCCTTATTGACTGCTTTTAACTGTATGTCAATACGTCTGGTGTTGTTTTATGTCTTGACGTTAATGAATTACGCACTTTGAATGCTTAAATGTAGTTTGTTTTGTTTTTGTTTTGTTTTTGCAGTTTCTTAAGTTTTCTGCTTCCAGTTTCATGCATTTTGATTTCATTGAATATACTTTTAAGAAATTCATAGAATTATTTGAATTAATGGAATAACTTTTCCAGACTATGAAAACGAAAATATGGAATAACCAAATATTGAAGAAAAAATAGGTGATGATCGTGCACCATTTTGAAACGTGCTTCTCAAAGTAAATAATATCTTTTTTCCTAACATCTTACCTTTGTTATTTTTGTGCAAATCATTCATGGATTCTTCAACTATGTGACTCCTTGATGTAAATGAACTCGGCAAGACAAAGTCAAAATCCAAACATGTTTGCCTTTGTCATTATCGTGCCAGGATAAATAAGTGGTTATGTTGACATGTCCCTGCGAGCTAAGTTACGCTAACTTCTGACTATTCTAACTCTAATTTTGTGGAAAGGGAAGTTCTGCCACGTGTGTGAATCCAATGACAAGGCTCGACTCGTTTTTCTTTGCTGCACCTCATCGGAAGACGTGAATAAGACCGTAGAAGAAAAACAATTATTATAATTTAATCTCAGACCGAGTAGCAAACATGGTTGTCGGCAGAATACCTGGAAACGACAATATGATCCTAAGCAGAGGGCAAAGGTACTATCTTCTGGCTTTAGGTAAATAATGCTACCATTTTAACGGGAATGATACAAGTTATGTTATAAATACATCGAAAAGTTAAATATTCAGTAAACTTAATTGAAAGATTTCAACCAATCACGAAATTGACCAGACACCATAAAAATTTAACAACAAAATCTTAATGCGTATATTTCCTACGGCTAACACGAAAAGAAACCATATATACAAATAAAATATAACAAAATATAACGAGAATTATTTTGTAAAGAATATTATGATAAAAAATTAATTCCACGAATTTGATATTTTCCTCTCTTTTTTATATCACACTACGATCAATTGATCGTCATATGTGACAGATAAAATTGACGTGATTTTCGCCAGGGTAAAAGAATTTGTTGGTTCCATTTTTTTAATCGTTTAATTTTTCTAAATTTTCTTTTTATCAGTTTATGAAAATACCAACAAATGATAACATTAAAAAAATATGTCTAGATGTCACTCATTGAATATGATAAAATATTTACATACTGATGATCAATTCATTTACAAGATATGTGCAAAAGTATTAAAACTAAAGCAGTTTAAATTACTTGTACGTTTGTGCAACTTATAGCATAAAATAAAGATATATCGATTTTAAACTACTTTCCAGAATCAATGCTAATTTCCAATACATTTTTCATTAGTCGCGATATATTTGATCAATTGTTATTTGCAAAACACAGGATTGTGCAAGTATAAGGCTTTCCTTCTAAGTAGATGTACCTACGTATGATATTCGCATCTTTTCAAAATTGAATATTCATATCAGTGGTAAGGTTTTTTAAAACTTGAAAATATTAAAAGAAATATTACATTGAAAGAAGAGGCTTGGAGTTACTTTAACCAGAATAAAATTCCATAGAATTAAACGTGTGTTAAATGGGAAGAGGACTATCTTGAGGAAAATCAACTTTTGATATATTGTTCATTACAGGGTGTGAAAGCAAAATTAGGAATATTCTTGTATAGTAATATACAATTCTATTATAAAAGAAGATTGATTCTAATTATAAAAAAATGAACTACAAAATAAGAAGATAGATACAAAACAGTAAATTTATTCAATATAGCCGTCATTTTTTAAGTCATTGAATCAAAACGACTTCCCAACAATTTGTATGCCTTCAAAATGAAATCTTTAGATATTTTATACCAACAATCTTAAATAGCAGTCTTAAGCGAACTAATATTTGGATTGAAAGTTGCATTTGCTTTGTTTTGTAAAACGCCCCATATAGCGTAATAAAGGGTGGGGGATTAAGTTCTGGGCATAATGAAGGGAAAAATAGAAAAAAAAATTTCTAACAAATTCTTTCTCTTGGTGAGCCTTTTTTCTTTCGTCTTTCAACTCAAAAAGTGTCGGGGAGTCCTGGCAAACGATTTCATTTTTAAGACTTGTTTATTTGTGTGCATTCTGTTTGACGTTAGGGGTCCTTAAATGCCTTAGCAAGAGCGGTTAAAAAGCTTTCTTTTCCTTTTTTGTTTAATCCTCCACTGTCCCTTTTTCTTGAAAAGGTCTTTTTCAGCAAACATATTTCTTTGCTTTGTATACGGATGACAAAGAAACTATAATTATTTCGGAAATTTTTTGACTTGGTTTCGGCATTAAGCAAGTTATAGATTCTTTGTCGTTTCTTTTCTTGCTCACTTATATTGGTTTGTATTTTAATAATGAAGTGCTTGATTAATAGTGCTGATCATGGAAATTAGATTTATCAGGGTTTTTCTTTTCAAAAAATTAGACTAATCAGACTAAAAAGTGTTTTGAAAATAATTCTATATTTTGCTTCCACACCTATGATTCTCAGGGCATCTTGAACGCACCCCATTAAGATATGTTTGTTAAAAGGCTTAAAAATTCCTGCATCAGTTAATTATGTATATATATATATATATATATATATATATATATATATATACATATGTGTGTATATACATATATATATATATGTATATATATGTATATAGATATATGTATATATATGTTTATATATATGTATATATATATTGATGCTTGTATATATATGTATATATATATGTATATGTTTATATATATATATATATATATATATATATATATATATTTATATGTATGCATGTATATATATATATTTATATATATCATCATCATCATCATCTCGTGCCGCTAGAACGGATATCTCTGACCCTATCTCGCCACTTCTCCCTATCGTTCATCACCTCAGGCAGGTCTTCACGTCTACATCCCATATCCTCGCAGTGCTGCTGCATATATGCTCGAGCAGGACGTCCCGCTTTTGCTCGGGAATATGTGGGGGTCCATAGGAGTACATCACTTATGAGCTCATCTCTGCTTCTTCAGCAATGTCCTGTATGTCTGTTTCGTCTAGCTTGAATAGTTTTCTTGATGAGAGGTAGGTGGCCGTATAGTTGGTGCCTTGTGGTGTGTTGCCGCCAGAACTTGTTCAATATTGCTCGCAGCATTCTTGTGTAATTGCTGTCTAGTTTCTTCTCCAGCCTTTTAGTTAGCGTCCAAATAGTGCATCCATATACCAGTATCGATACGACTGCTGCCTGGAAGAAACTGTGTTTCATTTTATCGGTCAGGTCTGACTTCCATATGATCAATAGCCTATCGATAGCTGTCCATACCTTCGTTAGCCGTGTGTCGATGTCTTTTTCGGTTGATGAGACACTGATTCCTAAGTAGGTGAATTTGTCAGAGAGGTTCCGTCTAGTGTGGAAATGTCACCTGTTTCATTATAGCACATATATTCAGATTTGTGTGCATTGACATGGAGGCCAATGCATGCGGTGTTTCGTTCCAAACTATGCACTAGTGATTCGGCTTGGTTGGGTGTATTCGCCAGTATCGCTAGGTCATCGGCGTATTCGGCGTCGATAATTGTTTTTGCGGTGTACCTTCTGCTTCTTTTCTTTGTCAGCTATTTTCTCTGATTTTATCAATCGATGTTTTAAGCACGTAGGCTAGAAAGATGATAAAGAGGTATGGGGCTAGCGTGTCCCCTTGTAGTACTCCTGCTACAATGTCAAAGTATTATGTGTCTCCATCCGGTGAACGTACTTTCACTTTGGTGTTTCCGTAGAGAATTGTTATTGCTGGTACGGTTTCTTTTGATAGGCCGTATGCTAGTAGAATTAGTTCCATCTTCCCTCTGTGAATGGAATCGAAGGCCTTAGTAAAGTCGACAAATAGGAATGTCACCTGTACGTTTTTTGCCGGTACGCCTTCAAGGATTCTATAGATGTTCAATATTTGTGGGGTCATGGATCTATTACTTCGGAAGCCATTTTGGTTTTTCCTGAGGATGTCGATTTTAGGTTCTATGTGGTTTCGTAGTAGGCCATTGTAGATTTCGGCTGCTATGGATGTAAGCGTTATACCCCGATAGTTCTTGGCTAATCCGAGGTCACCCTTTTAAGGGAAGGGAAGGAGGCATTCCTTCGTCCATCTGTCTATCGGATTTTGATTATAGACAGCGTTGCAGTGTCGGAGCAGTATGTCGTCGAATTGTCTGGTCTTCCATACTTCTGGGGAATCTCGTGAAGCCCTGCAGCTTTCCTATTTCTAATTTTTTAAAGAACCGAGTATTGTTCTTATTGAGTGAACGGTCCTAGTTTAATGTCCAATTGCTTACTAATAATTCTGGTGATTGGTTCATGCGTAACTTTCGGTTGGTTTCCTAGTAGATTTTTGAAATGGTGTTTCCACAGTTTTATTCTTTCTTGTTGGTTTGCAGCTTTCAATTTTGCTTTGGCTGTGCCCTTCCTTCTACTCACTTCGTTTATTGTTTGCCAGGCTATCCTAGATTGCGTATCTTCCACTGAGTCTCTAATCTTATCTATCTGATTTTAAATGTATTCTGTCGGTTCATTTTGATATATGCCTGCTAATTGATATTGTGCCTTTTTTAGTTTTAGGGTCTTTGTGTTTATTGGGTTCTTCCAATAGCTTTTGGGGGCAGTTTTTACGTGTGCACGTTTTTCTCTAACCGCTACCGTTTCCCATGGGACTCTATATTTAGTTCAAGGTTTTGTTGGAATACACTTCGCTGCCGCCTCGCGGTATCCGTTAACGAAATTCTCATTCTCGTCATTTGGGGTACTTTTTTCTGTCTTCTCTTATAGTGTCTCGAATCTGTTTCTTAATTCTATTACATATTTATCTCTTATATCTCTGTTGTTGGTAAGAAGGGCCCAGCCATAGTGTTTGGTTGTCGCAGGTCGTGTGGCGTTTTTTCGTAGGCTTAGTCGTATCTTTGCAGTGACTATTCGGTGATCGGAGGACACACCCTCGAAAGAGGATTATGCCTCGCAATTCATTGCGCTATTCTTCCATTTCTTGTTTATAAAGACGTAGTCTATCTGTGCTTTACTATTGTTCGCGTATGTGTAGATCCATAATTTTTCACTCCCTTTTTTGGTAGTTTGTATTGAGGTATGTTAATCTATTTTCTATCATGAAATCTGTTAGATGTTGCCCATTCCTATTTGACGTGTTGTTTAGGCTGTATTTGTTGTTTCCGTTTTCCCTATTTGGGCATTCATGTCTCCGCCAATGACTAACATGTTGTGTTTCGGAATGCTACGTACTAGAGAGGATAGCTCATCGTAGAAGGCGACTAGTTCAGTTTCTTCACTAACATTGGTAGGGCTGTAGCAGGAGATGATTGTTGCTCTGGGGTTGCCATTAAACGTAGCTGCCATCATCCTAGTTTGTATTCTCTCAATGCTATTAAGTGTTTTTTGCGCTCTTGGTCCTATAAGCATTCCTACCTCTCCTACCGTGGGATTGACAGAGATTTTCCATTCTGATACAGTAGCTAGCGTCCATCCATTGCCAATTTTTGTGATATTTGATATCTTAAGTGTGAGTGTATTTGTGTTCTTGTATGCATATTATGTCAATCTTATGTTCTACGGCCGATGCTGTTAGCTCTGGTAGTTGTCCTATTCTATTTAAGTTTCTAGCGTTAAATGTCACTATTTGTATTGTTTGTTTGCATTTTAGTAGTTTTTGTTATTTGAGCTCTGTAGCTGATTTTTCGGACACTGAGGCCAGGTCTCCAACCTCAGTAGGACGCGTCGCTTTTTTACTCGCGCGAGGAGCGATCTGATTTATGTATGCGGTTTGAGTGAGGGTCATGGTTATCTTTCGATGGCTGTTTTTATTCTTCTCTATAGAAGCCACTCTTATAGATGAGCAGTGGTAGTTCCCCGATCGATCTGACGATCCTGTGCGTTAAACCGCAAGACTTAGCCGTCCAGGACCAGATTAGGTATTGCGTTTGGCCATCAAAGGTTTTTTTTGGCATAACTTCACGTCCATCATGCTATATCCCATGTGTACGTGAATTAATGTATATTTATAAGATTTTATGGGTATATTTTCACCTGTCTTCAGATACTGGTCCTAACATGAGCTTTGTTTTGGTGGCATTGGGACTTTTAATTAGGTTTTTTTTCTTCTTCTAAACTACTATAATGGGTAGCTGTGAGAATTCTAAGCTTTTAGAAAAGATTCAAAGCATACGCTGTGTATACTAACACATTACATCAGAGTCATATATTCAAGTTTGATTTACGGTAAAAGTGTCTTTACATTTAAAACACATGGTTCAAGCGGAATTTTACAAAGAATAAAACAGCATACAATTTTGTAAAATTTTCAGCATTTTTAATTTGTAGGACTTAAAGACGTTGTACTAACCAGTATTGAAACTTTATTTTCTGGTGGCACTAGCTAATTCTTCATCTCTTCAGTTCTATTCTACTATATATATATATGTATATATATATATATATATATAAATCTATTTGCATATATATGTATTTGCATACGTATATATATATATATATAGTCATCCACAGACAGATCTGTTTCGTTCTATCAGAACTCATCAGTGAGGCTAGACATACTAGATTCCCGTAGCTGGGATCGAAACCTGGTTGACGCAAACACAATCCAAGACTCTACCCCTCAGCCATATATATGTATACATATATATTTATTTACGTGTGTGTGTATGTGTGTATATATATATATATATATATATATATATATATATATATATATATATATATATATATATATATATATATATATATATATATATATATATATATATATATATATATATATATATATATATATATATATATATATATATATATATATATATACACACAAACATACATATATATATATATATATATATATATGTATATATAGTGCAGTATAATAGTATAAGAGGCGTAAGTCCCAGTTGAAAGAAGGAAAGCTTTAAACTATGCATTTAAGCATGATTTTAGTTAAATATGATTATTTTGTGAAGTCCTCTTGATTTATACAATCCAAAAATGAGTCGTTCATGTCCGTCGTAGCCAAATCGGAAAAAAAACTCGACATAAACTTATCTGTCACATCCAGAGCCCGACTAGCTTTTATTCTGAGGGGGTTAAAGTTGATCAAGTTCCCTCAAAGACAATACCTGATTAAGAGCTCCAAGTTAATCACTTGGCGCTTGCGGTGCCCCTAAAAATGAATACCGTGAGGGGAGGGAAGTACTTTTTGTGAAGGCCACACAGGAATCTTGATTCATGCGTTGCCCCCTCATTAAAATTACCCTGTATTAAATCTGATATTGCGAGAAGACTTCTATTTATTATGAGCATTAAAAAATGATTATTTTATTTCTATCGTAAAATCCTCTTTCTAATTTATTGTCTTTTAAAATCTACCAGTCTCCTTAAATTATGCTGCCAATTCTTTGATACTACACAACAAGAAAATCTATGTTCATACATATATAGTCTCTACGTATCTCCACACTAACCTATACTAATTCGCTTGCACTCTCTTGCATATGCATACGTTTATGTCATGTTTGTTGCTGCATTACTTGGTCTCGGTGCAATTTCCGGAGAGTAAGAGATGAACACAGTTCATAGAAAAGAACTACAATTATACCAAAAGTTTTAAATGATATACCTTTATTATCATCATCAGTGACAATCTCAACAGCACTGATTCCTTTGACTTTGACAGTCAAAGGAATCCTCTAGAATACATCTAGTTTCCACACAAAGATCTGATAAATGTAAGTTTTTAATGATCAGCCAACACTGGTGTGCACATGTGTATGTGTCCATTGAAGAAGGTCCCCTATGAATTCGTCCCTACTTCTCTATTACCCAGTTGGTCTTATTTAGGTGGCTTGTAAAATCGGAGGTAAATGGTGGCACAGCTGCTGTTTTTAGCACGTTGCTTCCAGGATTTGTTCCAAAGAGCATTGAGTTTTCCTCTGAAGTTTCCATTGGGAATTTAGTTAAAACGATCCAAAGACTATCGGAAAACAACAAAATAAAGATAGAAATCTAAATATAATGCATAAAATATATGATTTACACTCAGGAGGGCATGAAATAAACCAAGACGTGTTGACATGCCATTAAAATGAATGAATTTTATTGAGTCTATCGGCATATATTATTCTCTTCTCTCAGGATTCAAGTTTTGATTTGGTTTGGTTTAGTTTTATGGCATATCAACCATTGTAGGTTATTTAATATCGAATCCATCCATTTCTATACATACAAATAGTTCTATTTCAAACAATTCAGTTTAGCATAAGTACAGTTTTTTGTTTACTCATAGTTAAATAGGAAAACATTTGTGTTTTAAACAATTCAGTTTAAATACGCAGTTTACATGTCAAGCAGTTCTATTTGACCCATAGATAGGGCTATATTAGGTGCTACCCCTCTGGGAACAATGACAGTAAAGGTGTACTCTTCATTACCCCAGTGCTCTTGCATTACTGCAGCCTCACTATCAGATTGTTTAGTGTCATCTGGAGGACTCGTTGTGGGTGTCTTACCCCTCTGCACTGCTGCCTTCGGTACATTCTACAACCCCAGCCAACGAGGCCATCTGGAATTAAGGGGTGCTAACTTCACAATGACAAAGAAATGAAGTTTAGAATTCTTTTTTTTTTTTTTTTCACCAGCCTTTGTTTTGTTTTATTTCTGGTGTTTTTTTTTCAAAGTGCAAATCATTTACAGATTCAACGACTGTTACATAAAATATTTATGAAGAGGCTTCCGTCAGGAGTAAGTTTGAAACTTTTTTTTTTCCCTTAATGGCCATATTGTCTATTGTGAATGGATAAAAAAGTTTAAAAAAATAAAAATTAAAGGGTATGTAGTACCTGGTAAAAGGTACCACATACGAAGTAAAAAGTAAAAGTTAATAGATAATGGTTATAATAGTTAAGAGTCTGCAGCCTGCAGCAAGAGGCATTGGCCCTCATGTGAATGCAGACAAAAAGGTGTTCACGTGATTTAATAAAAAAAGAGACAATTCCACATTAAATGCCAGTTCTCTGAAACTAGTTGACAAGTTCAACTACCTCGAAAGCAGCGTCTCACTGACTGAGAATGACAAATTTGCACCTAGAAAAGATGTTCATATCTTTGCTTGGTGCAAATTTGTCATCTATAGGTTATCGATCGGATCGAAGGTTGACTTATCCGATAAAATAAAATGCATTTTTTCAAGCAGCGTACATGTCAATTCTACTCTGTGGATATACTACATGGACGCTGAC
>CAUZXS010003354.1:0-5000 GCA_963585895.1 Sepioteuthis lessoniana
TACATACATCCATATATATCATTTATATGACGAACTATTGGTGGACATATAATTCGTTGAATGAAAGTTTATAAGAAATAATAATGGTCGACGCTACAACAGTAAAGGTGATCTAAAACCCTGAAAATATTAAAATTATGAACGCACTAATTCCAATATGTTAAGTTTCATATGTGCCAAAATCATCAGATGAAAAACAAGAAATGTGACCAATAAATTGTAATATTCTCTCTCTCTCTCTTATATATATATATATATATATATATATATATATATATATAGTTAGAATCTTTGGTTTGACGTTTGAGTCAACCGGGTTTCAATCCCAGCTACGGGAAGATAACTTCTAGCCACACTGATGAGTTCTGATAGAACGAAACCGATCTGTCTGTGGATGACTATATATATATATATATATATATATACACACACATCTAAGAGAGAAAAGATTTTTTAATACAGCCATTGAAAGAGAAAAGAAACTGACAATAAATTTCCTTTCCCGTAATACCCGACTCTTTAAAAAGCGTTACCGTGTACTGCTCCCTAATTACAACACAGGAAATATTTGGAAATCCTGTAGTTTTGAAAAATAAAAAGCCCAAATCTATTTCTCTCGATAAATTTTCGCATATATTTCTGTTAATCCTTTGTATTAATATACATATATTAATTGTATCAATTAACTAATTGGCAATTGGGTATTTTATGATATTTTCAGGAAATGGTGGTGAAAGATGAAAATAATAAAGTGAAAGTGAAAGTTGGACAATCCAACCCACAGAAAAGTTAGTACAACAAGCATAACTTGATGAAAAATATTGTTTTAGTTATTTGTTTAATTATTCTATAGATTTATTTTGTTTTGTATACTTGTAAATATTGCGTATATTTGGATATGAATAAAACATTACAAATAACATATTGATCTTTGGTATGCCAGGACTAAGAATGTATTGATTGCAGAGAAGTAAGACCCCTCCCTCACTCCAAAAGCAGGGTGTCTTGAGTGTGAAAGAAAACTGCATGTAATGCTTAGGTCCAGTTATGGAGTTCAGGGGAGTGTAGGAATATACTTTCATTGCCACTACTCCCATGTCCACTCTGACTCAAAGTGGTAGTACCTGTTAGGGTCCTAACAATAGGTCAAATAGATCTGTTTAGAAAATGATTCGTATTTGATAGGACTGTGTACAAAAAATATGTAGAAAACACTATACGAAAAATGTAAATATGAAGGTACAATGAAGGCGATTCCCTAACCTCTGATCATAAAATAACCCTAGACTGATTGACATGCCGTTAAATTCAATCAATCATTTAATCTTTGGTGACTGCTAAAAATTAAACCATTGAATTTCCACCGATTCAGTGGGTACAATGTATGTATTTACCCAACCCTTTGCCACTGGCCGGATGTGTTCAGAGTTTTCCTTCTCGTAGACTGGTTGCAGTACCAGGGCTAAAGAGCCCTGTCTGTCCTACTATTTTACCCATAGCTTGAAGGGTATTATAGATTCATTGTAAATTTCTAGTCTACAGGCTCGAACTCGAGCCAAATATTTTTCGCACCAAAGAAAAAAAGACACAATTTGTCACATGAATCGCAATCGACAACACCACAGATAATATATACAGGATTGATATTCCATCGTGTTAGAATATGGCACAAGGCCGTTTTATGAAGGGGACCGCGCACAGGACGACGTAAAAAGAAAAATAAGAAATCTTAAATAATAAACTAAGATTCCTTAAACTGATCGAAAACTGATTTCGTTAATAATTGCTCTTGTAATGTAATTCACGTAAAAATAAAAATGTCTATTCTTGTTCAACTTTTTATTTGTAAAAATCGAAATAGGTTTTTAATAGTTTACCACTATCACCCCTAAAAAAAGAAAAGTAAAAGAAACTTATAGGTACCTGAAATTCATCTTTTTTTTATCTTTAATGTTTGTTAGCTTTTCCTGTCAGCTATACATATGCATTTCACAACTTTAAACTAAAAGAAAAAAAAAAACTCAAAAAATACTTTTTTCCGTTTAAAATATTTCATATTTTTTTGGCTATTATAGTTTTTGTGAGCATCTTATTCGAGACAACAAAAATAATAATCAAAATTACCCCTCGGCTATTATAGTTTATCTTTTAAACCATAAAAACAAAGAAATATAGACAAGCTTACAAAGGTAATTTAAAACAAACCGAAAAATCATCTTAAACGTTCAACTTTAATGTTATAGCCGCTACTAACTACAATAGTGACATCATTATTAAATCAGGGTACATTATTACCTAAGATTAACCTTACCTATGGAGTGTGCATATACCCAGTCCGTTTTAGTTTTTTATGCTAAAAAGAAAATTTTTGTTCACTTTTCTTTTAGAGCAGATTTAGTATACAAAAAAAAAAAAAGAAAAGAGAGAATAAAACATACATCCGTTTTTTCACCCCGAATACCTTCACGGCAGGAAATAGATATTTTTTTTAATTATTTAAACATTAATTTTTAAAATCAGATGCACTTATAGAACATGTGTCACTTACTTGACCTTTTTTTAAAAATTTATAGTGACTAGAATTTTCAAGTTTATTCCATTTTTTAAATAATAAATCGACATCTACAGGTGTGAAAGATAAATTATCGAGGGTAATTTTGATAATTATTTTTGCTGCCTCGAACAAGATGCTCACAAAAAACGAATCGATTTTACGGAGATAAATGATAAAATGAATGATTTTTGTAGTACGTGGTTATCCAGATGGGCTATTACAACCATGGAGCCTCATTGGGATTACATAAATAAATGTGATGTTTCCTCTTTCGTTATTATTATGGTTCTATTTTATTTAATACTATTTTAAGAAGAGGTTTTAAAAATGCCGACATCTTTTACTATAACTTGTAGATAAGAACGTAGAAACCCTTCGTATCTCGGGCAGTTCCAAATAAATTAATGTATACTGTAAGGTAATGGGTTAACCAGACTGGTGCTTCAAATCGAATCATTGCTTTGAGGAATGACCATCAACAATAAGAAGCTAAAAGAAAATTAGGTTAAGCATGTTACCGTAAACTTTTGAGAATAGTCTCTTTCTTGTAGCCGTCAGTCTACTTTCTTTTTATTCATTTATTTTACTATAGTGATATAAAATCATTAACTTTTACTCATCATTTTTGAAAAAAATCTATCTATCAATATATATATATATATATATATATATATATATATATATATTAGAATAATGAATAACGTTTTTAATTTTTACCTGGACCAACGCATTAACAACCCTCACTAACCTACCAAAGACACTATTTAAGGAAATTCAGAAGTACTAATAACCTGAACACACGAAAAGAAATGCCATATGTCATTCATTACCATATATATATATATATATATATATATAATGTGTGTGTGTGTGTGTGTGTATTTTTTAATACTACATAAATATAGTGAAGTACATACGAGCCCATCGTGTGTATAAAGTACATTGTTTTTAATGATTTCTTTTTTAATATTTTAAGAAACGATTACTTTTGTTGACTTTAATAAAAAAGAATTAAAAAATAAATTGTCCCGAAACAAAAAGAAAAAGAAAAAGAAAAATAATAAATAAAATCTAAACGATAATAGTTATTACTTTAAAAAATGCAACAAAAATGTTCTCTCCTTCTCTCCTTACCCGTTTCATTCATAATTTCGTCTCTCTTGTCTTTTAGACTTTTCTTCTCTTCTTCTTAGCTATCTTCCGTATTTTCTTCCTTCCTACACACTTTTTTCACAACCACAAATTATAGGAGACCAGGAATGGAGCTCCTATGTCGGTATAAACAGAAGAGGTGGTGGTTCTTTTAATCAGCTGGGCGGCCCGGGTTCTAACCCAGGTGTGAACATGCCTTTTTTGTTTTTCGGGTTTGTTTGTTTTTTGATTGTCGTGATTATCTGGATACAGAAAGATTTTTTTGTTATTTATTTAGTTAGTTAGTTATTGAGTTAGTTAGTTCTTATTTTTATTTTTATTTTTAGAGCATTCGTACGAAAGATCTATATGACCCAATATTGTACACAAGAAAAATACATAGAAAAAAAAAAGTTATTTTTAACCATTGTGTTTTGGGTTCGAATCTGGTCAAATTTTTCGCACCTTATGTTTATCATTAATTACTTCTTAAACCGTTCGATTATAAAATCATTGTATTTTTGGATATGCTATTTTAATGAAACAAATGAATACCTCATCAATATCATCGCTGCCAGGTTGACGAGGTACGTTTTGTTCAGGAGTTTATTCTGTTGTTTTTCTTGGTCTCTCGTAGTCGTTAACAAAAACATATATATATATATATATATATATATATATATATATATATATATATATATATATATATATATATATATATATATATACTTTTTATTCTTTTTAAAGTCAATTAAATTCTTCTTTCCAACGTTAAATTAAATAAAATAAACGATTTAATCTCGAGACGTCAAAATTGGTTTCATCTTTGTTTTTCTATTATGGATAATTCAATTGTAATAAAAAAATTTTATAATTATAGCCAGAAAGAAAGAAAAGAAAAACTAATTAGAAATAAACACTTTTAGTGTTTAGCTATAATTAGTTTTTTTTTTTTTTCCTCTTCTATTATGATTAGCGAGCTAAGCAAGTGAACCATTGTTAGTGAGTTCGATTCTCACTTGGAACTCCGCAGACTTCTAGCATTGTGCCAAACGAAGCTAGACTTACTAAATGATAGCAATTAATAAAGAGGAGTTGTGTTTAGCAGCAGTTTTGTAAGTGGAGGAACAATTATTTTTTTTATTCTGTCTCACTAAAGTTTTATGTAAACACACCTCTTGTGTTTTTCGGGATTAAGAAAATTAGATGGCAAAGAAATAAATTGATAAATAAATATAATCGGAGAAGAGTGTTTTTGTTACAAAATCGTCCTAAGTAAATTAAAAGAAAAGAAAAGAAAAGAAAAATAATTTCT